>PVKM010038904.1:0-13939 GCA_004027735.1 Carollia perspicillata | reverse complement strand
GCCAGCTCCAGCGTCACTCAGTCGCGCTGTGGGACACAGCACATTCCACACCTGGGTGAGCTGTGAGGTCGGTCCCACTGCACGCACCTGAGGAAAGGGGCATTTATGAGCTGTGATGGCCTAGTCCCGACCCGCATGGCCCAAGCAGACCCAACTCAGCACCTACCACTCAGCCAAACGCGACCTTCTTATGGCTGCCGTGTGGCCTTGAAGGACTCACCTGTGCATGCCACAGTGCAGAGAACTGGGGCACAATCTACCCACTGCCGCTGACAGAGTTATAGAAGTGTGAGCCCCTTGCATGTGAAATTAACCCACCAGTTAGGGTCCTTTTTAAAGGGAAAAATACATCAATTTTCAATGCATCTAAAAGAGCAGCTTTTACCTCACAACTACAAATGACAAATACCTCATTACTAAAAACTAACATCCTCAGTGGGCATGAGGTCAGCGCATTGATTAAAAACGCAGGCCTGGGCCCTGCCTTCATACTCTGATTCAGGGGCTCTGCGATGCACTGCTGCTCTCACACTTCTGGGACCCGGAGTTGGTAGAATCCTTAGGATCATCATCCTGTGCTCAGTGAGAGCTAAAACTGACACACCGAACGGTCAAATGCAGCTCTAATACGTGCAATCCGCAGGTAACTGCACGATTTCACCGTACCAAAGAAAGGGACTTGCCCCTGGTGACACCGCGACTACCATGGTTTCAGTTACAGCATCCTCCAGAAGTAAGTCCTCACTCAGCAAGTCTGCTTGCCGAGCTGCCTCAAGATGGGAGTGTATTTAGATCCGCCCCCTCCCTGCAAAACACTGAGACGTGCAGACATCCAGAGGGGCCACATGGACTCGAGGCTATATCAAATAGTTTCTGCCCATTTATATTCAAGTGTTCTGACTAAACAAGATGGAATTTTTAGCATTTTGCTGAGTGTAAAATTTTTATTTTGGAAGAAAATCAAGAACGAAACAAAACAAAAATACCCCTAGGAAGCCAGAGAATTAGAAAGACTATTACTGTCACAGTCTTATTAAGTCTGGCACAAAAACAAAATGTTGTGTACATTTCTCAAAAACCAACACAGTTTATCCTGGAAAAGGGCAGCACGGAACAGTGTCCCACCGGCTAACCTTTGTCAGGTGTGTCGCACACGCCAACCACATGCTCTGCACACACTCCTCCCAGGGTCCTCCACCCGGAGACAGGCATGGAATCGCCGCCACTGCACGCAGGTCAGGGCCGAGTCTCACACACGGTCGGTAACGGGGGCGGTGCCCCTGCCCAGGGTCCTCCACATCCTTGCTCTTCACTTTTCGTCCATTAAATTCAAAATGCAAATCTGGCACTTGCTGCTAAATACACTAAATATATTCTCTAACGTTCGAATTGGCTCCAAACATTAAAAGCAAGGTTTCTAGTGGTGGAGAAACTATCTCGTGTATCTAAGAATACAATGATAAAATTATATCCTCTGTACTTATTAAAACTTAAAGATCCCGATATCAATTTACACTTTAGCACTTTGCTATAATACAAATCCAGTTCCTAAGTAGTTTACGTATCACATACATTAAAACCATTAGTAAAAAACTATCCTCCTATAATTAGGAACAGTTCACTCACATTATTAATTTCACGCTCAATGTTAAAAGAAAGCTGGGTAGCAGCTAGGTGCATCAATGGAACTGTTTCTGATCCCTGGTCCGGGTTAAGGGCAGAACCTGGGGCTCTCGTTTCTTATTTATCCCCAAGCTGGAAGTAAAAACAGCAAACGTGCACGTATCAGGAAACCTCTAACATTTAGTGCTGAAGTCGCACGCACAGATTGCTGTCTAACAAAGAGGCAGTGAATGATTGCGAGATTGGAACTCTTTCTAAGAACAAGCTACAGCTATCTGCCCCCCAGACCCGTCCAAGTCATTTACATGCTGTGCGGAGAACTTCTGCAACGCGCTCCACAATCCTCCGCATACCTACGGCTGTGGTTTCGCCCTGAGGCCATCGGACAGTTCACCTTCCTCACTCACAAAAGCTAATTTAAGACATTCTGCACTACGCCATGGACACTGACCGATAAACAGGTCTGAAAATCACATTAGTTGTGTGTAAGGCCTGTTATGGGCAGCATAGTCAGTCTCCTGCAGGTCACACGTCTAAACTCCAAGTTCATGCAAACAGCAGGGGCTTCTCACCACCCTTCCCTTCAATACCAAAGATCAGACCGGCCAACACACCTGGAGCATGCGCAGCCGCTGCCTATAGAAGGGACGGACAGAGGGCACGGCAGCCCTGCAGCTACCCGCGGGCCTGGTCGCAGCAGACCTTCCTGCCCAGGGACACTCCGAGCTCTCAAAGGCAGTCCCTCGTTCACCAGTGAACTGGTGCTAGGATTCACATGGGAAACGGAAACTCTTTGGAAGTCACGCGAGAACACCACTCTGCGTCTGGAATGAGCACTAGGAAATCAAGAGCAGCTCCTCCGCACTGAATGCCACGCTGTGTTTTCATGACCTGCACTGCCCACCTTCCCAAGCGCCCTTGACCAATTCTGAACAGAGGGAAACGACATGCGGACGCCTGCTGATTCCAAGAATTCGGACTCTGATACAGCACAACCCGACGCTCCTGCAGCTGCCAAGCGGTGCTGCTGCTATTCGGATCCGAGAGGTAGCATCCATCTTTGGTTTTTTTAGCATCACAGGAAACCAGTATATTTTGAAAACAGAATCTCAAAAGTGTTCTGGAGGCCTGAAATAAACTAAAAGAGGAAGGTAGAAAAGAGGAACAAATGCTGTCTACATTCTAAGAACACCAGATTCATCAAAACATCCAGTGAATGACTATTTAAATGTAATTTTTTCCTGAAGAATTGATTCCTCATACCTATCTTTTTCTTCACAACTTATGTTTTCTTTAAACACGGGTGCTGCACACAGTAATGTGTACAGAGGAATTTCAGCAAAAAGAAAGTCTATCGTGGTGACTATTCCAGCAAGAAAAGATGAAGCAGAATGAGAACAAAATTTACTCTTTATTTCTTCGTTATACAGAGGGAATTACAAATGGTTCAGGACATTTCAGCCATTGCCTGTGTCCTTTCTGACGTGACGAGGACACCCAACACAGTGACGCCCAGACTAGGGGTCCAGCTCAGGGTCCAGCTTCTCCACTTTGATGACCGTCTCCGGGGCCAGGTCGGCGGCACTGGCACTCGGGTTCTCGGCCTCCGACTCCGAGAGAACTTCCTCCTTTATCTTCAAGGGCTTAGTGGTGGCCTCCTCATCCTCGTCGGAGGACTCGTCCAGTTCCCACTCGTCGTCAATGTCCATTTCAAACACTCTCACGTGACGGAGATTTGAGCTTAACTAAAGAAAAAGAAAGGGCAAATACGGAATTTTTACATGTAATGGTTTAGCTAATACATTACGTATAAGGAATTAGAAATCAGAAGTTCAAACAAAGAATGGTTTATAGGAAAATTATTTTCCCGTGAATTTACAACAAAACCACTAAACTGAAGCTTCACTTTGCACAAAGGATCTCCACACACAACAGTAACAATTTCATAATAAAAATCTAGAACGGTTAACTACTTAGGAAGCCTTCTCAGAACAAGATAACTAAATAGCTAAGGTGACGAGCAAGCGCATAATCAATAAGAGCAATTCATCACAAAATGTTCGCAGTGCAAGGACCTCACAGAACCAGAGTCACTTCCTCCTGTAACGCTCAGCAAACAACGTGGAGATGCTTACCACACAGGACACTTTGCGGAAGCCATTCCCAGCAACATACTGGGCCTTCATACTTTCCAGTAATCTCCAGTGCTTCTCGAAGTGCATGGTACGTGTGGGAATGGCAGCACGCTGCTCATCTAGCCTGGAGGGGAGGAAAAGCCAGTCCAGGAATGAAAAGGGGATTCTCTCCCTGGTTAACTAGGGGTGGTAACAGTCAACCATGGGTTCGAGTTTTAGCAATATTCCCACTTCCACTATAATTCTATCAGCCACTACATAAAAAAGCTATTGTACTATATTCTATGAAAATACTACAACTACAAATAGGCAGAATATCATCTTAGTAAAGTTTTTTAATTTCCTTTCAAAGAAAGCATTTTTAAATCAGAGAAGGGATCTGTTTGCTAAATCTCAGTCAACTAAAGCCCTCTCTTGGAGATGGCCACATGCCCTCCATTCGGCTACTGAGGCCCTAATTATGGAAGGGAAACACTGACTGCGACCTAAAACAATTAATTCTGCTACAAACTGGGCTTAACTCTACTCGTGAAAAAAGAACTAACGAAGTCCCATTCTCCACTCCAAATAATTCCCAACCTTGGTCCAGCAAATACTGATTTACTTGTAAAGCAAAGGACTGGAAGAGCTGTTGAAGCAGTGATTTTCTGAATAAAAAATAGTATTTCTGCTCAAATGACTTTACAATTACCCCTGACTATTAGCCAGCACACCTAAAGAGCTAGAATGCGGAGCACACGCTAAAAACATTCTAGCTAGTGCACCAGAAAGAGGAACGGACGAGCTAGCCACCTTGCGGAGTAAGTCCCGGTGAACTGGGACTCTGCACAGTCTTCGCGGCTGTACACTGAGGACAGCGGCAGCTGGACCAGGAGCCGATCCCTCCCTTCACGCCCCGCAGCGTCCCGAAGGACCACCGTCACGGTTTCGTCATCGTAGAACTGTGCGTCCAGGCAACTGTAGGTGCTGCAATCGAAACAGGCTTTGTTACGTGAAGGACGGGCGTAACTACGGAGACGAGAGACTATACGCGTAACATACTTGTACCAAGAGAAAAAAAACTGATAAAAAAATCATGTGACACTCTACACAATAACATTTAAAAAATATCGTTAATAGTCTGCACTAAAATTGGGTACCTAAAAAACTCTATTTTCAGGGATCATTTCTATAGTTACTAAAATCAGTGACCTGATGTACTGATTATTCCCAAACATAACTAGGCCCTAAAAACAGGATAACGTGAAAAAAGACAACATCTGTAAGGCTGGCTCACAGTGTCACTGGTCAGGCCTTAAGCCTGTGGAAGTTCCATGAATTATACCTTATGTGTGTAATTTTGAGTTAACAAGACTGAAAGTAACAGTAAGATTTACATACAAAGACACAACAACTTCAAAGACGTTACTTCAAAATACTTTTATGTAAAGGAGAAAAAGAGCAGCCCACGCGAGTGTCACTTCTGACCTCCGCAAAGGTCCAGGGACGACGTAGGAGCCGCTGCCCTTTCATGCCCTAAGGAAACCCTACGGCACTGGGAGCACCGCCGCCTCCCAGGGCTGTTGCTAACAGCAAGAACCTCAGCCCTCCGCCGCTGGGACCGCTCACTTTCTTATTCACACACAGGGAACTCAGAGGCCATTCCGGGAAACCTCGCTACACAAACTCCTGGGCTGGGTGGTCAGGTTCTGTTCAACTCATTCTGTCAGTGCGCGGCGTGTGACCACTCCTGCCCGCTGTGTGGCAAGAGAGGAAGGCCTTGTAGGTACCTATCACTAACTGAGCCCGGCCATGTTCCCACAGTTTGTATTGTCATGCATGCACATATATGTACACATACACACACTTATACACGCACACACATACACATGCATATGCATACATTCAAAACAAAATTCAAGGATTACCTTCTTCTCACTTTCTCAGTTGTGGCGTACGTGAAGCTCCCAAATTTAACAGCAATTAGTCCATTACTTACAGATCTTGAAGAAAGAGAAAAAAGAGACTGTGGAGCAACCGGATGGCCAAGAATCTAAATGCCTGGAAACACGACTGCCAGTGTTAGGACATTTACCACACCACCAAATCCCAGACCAGAACACCACGATGCTCACCCTCGAACGCCGGTAACTAATTTAAACACCTAGACAGATAAACCTAACCCCAAAACTACAACTTGGTTTAAAGTCTTATAGTCACTGAAGTAACTAGATACCTTATAAATTAAGGACATCTGGAACAAACAAATTATTTTGCTTTGGCTGTATCTTGAAAATGTCCTTGAAGTTCATATTTATAACCATTTAAGATACTGATGGCATTCTGAGTATGATTTTTCTTTCAGAACTTTTACTTTGGATTCCCAAAAAGAAGTCTGTATCGGTGAGGCCCCTTGTTAATGAAAGACACACTTAACCTGTGGTAAAGGTTCTTTCTATAAGGAACCCAAAATGCAGCTTTGAACTTCTGCAAATTCATGACATATACTCCTGAGTTCCCACTCTTGATTTTTCCTAAGCCTAAAAAAAACCCCACGTGTAGCTGCTCCCTACCAGTACTGCATCAGACCGCCTAGAATCAGAAGACACCACATGGCTTCCTAATTTGGCACCATCATCTTAACGGCATGAAAACTAAGACTAAGAACGGTTCAGTGACCAGCTTAAAGTCATAAGGTAGTTGAACCCGAACCTGGAAAGTAGGGAAGAGAAGCTGTGCGTTGTACTATTGAGAGTAAATCTTATCCCTTTGGATTCACATTCAGACTCATACTTACTGGGAAATATCAGTATGTCTCCTTAAGATGCACATTTTATAAAGTGAATCTTCTAAAATAGTAAATAGAAGATAATGAAGATTCGAAGTCTTATTATTCCACCTAAGGAAACAAAAATTAAAGTCACGCATGACATGAAGCTATCGATGCACAGAACAAAGAGAACAAAGCTGTATTGTTACATGATAGGGAAGAAACGCACTTACAGGAAAGGGAATTTATACAACCTACGTGTAGAGTCCTCACTGAAACAAAAGAAAAAAATTTAAGATAACTTAAAATTGGCGGCTGAATTACACCACCCAAAAGGCAAACAGAATTACCTTCTCGTATCTTTATATAATGGAATACAAATTGCTTGATTCATTGACTTTCCAATTACATCCTAAATAAAGTAAGATTAAAAATATTATTAGAGCATTTACGTATACACTGATGAATATTCTATAGAAAGTAAGTCACCATTCCTGGTTAAGTCTAGTAAAAAATCATCTAGATCATCAAACCTTTCACACAAGAAACCTGTTTTTTGTTTTTAACCCTCACCTGAGGACATTTTCCTGCTGCTTTTAGAGAGAAAGGAAGAGAGAAGGAGAAACCCTGATGCGAGAGAGGAGCATCAACTGGCTGCCTCCCGTACGTGCTCCTGCTGGGGATTACATGCACCCAGGCCAGGGACGGAACCTGCAACCTAGATATGTGCCTACCCAGGAATCGAACCCACAGCCTTTAGGTTACAGGACAAGGCTCCAACCAAATGAGCCACACTGGCCAGAACTCACGCAAGGAACTTGAATGACAGTTACAACAGTAAGGAAAAGAGAGAGACCGCTCTAAGCTGAGAAGGACCTTGGAGATAAGCACACGGCATGGGAAGAACCACCTCCTCCGGTCTCAGAGCACCTGTCATCCTTCCTTAGTAGCAAACAAGAGATACGCCAGCTCTGTGACTAAGAACATTATAGTAAGTTTGTTCTTGGAACAAATACTAAAGATGCCAACACTTTCAATAATCTTTTTATGTTTTAGTTTCTGTAGTGAGAGGAAATATCTGGGTGAACTGTATAAAACAGCCAGTTGTGCTGGTCGAAAATGGTTGGATGTCAGCATGTCCACACGGTTCATCTGAACGACTAGGACGATGCACACGAGTGAGCCACACACGGCAGACGCTCCTGCTCCCGAACAGAGACGCGCATTCGAACTTACTGCAGGCTTCTGTAAACACTGATCAATGATGTTCTCCATCCGCCTTTTCACAAAATGCAGTGATTTTCGGGGATAATAAGGAAACAGCAAAGGACTTTCTGGTTCAAACAAAAACAGAAACAAACAAGCTCCAGTCAACCAGATGATTAGAAGAAAACATTCTCCTATGAGAGGCCTCCCGCCCAGCCAGCTCATCTGACTGGCAGTGGAATTCTCCCTGGCCACTTCTCGGTCCCTTCATACCGTCTCACCAACAATGACAATGACTGTGGCCTCTGCCTTTCTTCATCCACACAGAGCTCCTAAAACCCCGGGATTTCCTGAGTGGCAAGGGTGTCAGGAGCATCTGTTGTTCCGAGGGGGCCCGCCTGCCAGCCCCTAGCTGGCATCAGTATGGGGCTGGGCACCATAAAGACTGAGCCCGGATTAGAAGCTTGGAACTTTCAGCCCCATCGCCCAGCATCGGGGAAGGTGAGGAGCTGGAGTTCAGTTCAATCACCAATGGTCAATGGCTTACTCGATCACGCCTACATAATGAAAGCCCCACAGAATCCCCTGAACAGCAGGGCGCAGAGAGCCTGGGCCAGGCGAGCACCCCAAGGCTCTGGGAGGGGGTGCAGTGGGGAGGGCTCCACACCCCTCCCCCAAGCTGGGCCCTGGGCATCATCTCCGCTGGGCTGTTCCTTAGTGGTATCCTTTATAATAAACCAGGAAACCTAAGGGTATGCTTGAATTTCGCAAGCCATTTGAGCAAATTATGAAAGCTGAACGGGGGAGTTTGGGGGCAGAAATGGGGGTAACCTGGGCAAGTACACTTCAAGTACAGTCTGACGAGGGGGCAGTCTTGTGGGACTGAGCCGTCAGGCCCGTGGAGTTGGTGCCAACTCACGTAGTTAGTGTGAGAATTAAGCTACAGGACACCCACTTGGTGCCAGAACTGGTGTCG
Organism: Carollia perspicillata; assembly: GCA_004027735.1. Classification (NCBI taxonomy): domain Eukaryota; kingdom Metazoa; phylum Chordata; class Mammalia; order Chiroptera; family Phyllostomidae; genus Carollia; species Carollia perspicillata. Next base: position 5,250 of record PVKM010038904.1, on the reverse strand, counting down.
TGAGGGACAAGACCCTCTAAGTTTGGTGTCGGACGTGTTCTGAGTATGAACAGCTCAGCTGGCAGCACAATGACTGCTCATGTGCTGCGTGCCAGGCACTACTCTAAGCACTTTATCCAGACTACTCAGTCCTCACAACAGCCTTTCGAGGGGGGCGCTATTACCATCCTCATTTTCAGATGAGAAAACCGGGGCACGGAGTGGCGAGGCCCTCAGCCACACTCCTACAGAGTAGCGGAGTGAGCTTCCGGTGCGCCGACTTGGACCCACGACACAACGCTGGTTCTCCTACGTACCCGAACAAAGTACACGTGCGAAGTATTTAGCCCTAGATTTTTTACAAGGTGTTAGAAGTTTAAAGTTCTTTTTTTACAGATTTTACTATTTATTTATTTATTTTTAGAGAGAGGGGAAGGGAGGGAGAAAGAGAAGGAGAGAAACATCAATGTAGGGTTGCCTCTCGCACGCGCCAACCCCCCTGTCCCCCACACTGGGGACCTAGCCTGAAACCCAGGCACCTGCCCTGACTGGGAATGGACCCAGTGACCACTGGTTTGCAGAAGAGTGCTCAGCCCACTGTGCCACACCAGCCAGGGCTAAAGTTTTCTTACTAGTTCCATTATGACAGTTGGCATTACTTCACCTAGACTTAAGAAGCTGGGAGATTAGTGAGCTTGTCTGAACTCACATGCTAGCAAAACCTTAAGCATTTAAGAGATCTGAAGCGCATCTTTGATTGACTTGAGGCCTGCGGCTAAGATTAGGCATTTCTATTCAACCACAGAAGATGTGGGGGAGCAAGGGTACAGGACCTCTTTTTAGCCCAACAAAGCTCCCAGGATCGCTATCAGCCCACTGCAGGGACATGGTCCCGTGCCTCCACTCCTAGCAGACAGCCATGAGCCCTCCTCAGGCGCCTTCCTCTCTCCTGGAGCATCCTGATTACGTACAGTGCCTGAGCTGAGTCAGGGGAACTTATTCTCCCTCCATTCAATAGCTAAGTCACACTAACACACCTCTCTGCTGATCTTAAGACTCTCAAGCAATACAAAATACAGGGTGGGGGAAAAGTAGGTTTGCAGTTGTGAGCATGCAAAACAGACTTTATTCTTGTATTATTTATTAGTTATTGCGTTATTTTCCCTGTGAGCAACTGTGAACTACTTTTGTCCCACCCTGTACGTGCTGCCCTAAAGAACAACTTGGACTTGTAGGGTTAGAATGCAAGAGCAATGAACGAAGTTCTGGGCCTCAGGGAATTCCTCCCTTCCCTCCCACCCGCAGGCCCGGATAACCACCACCAGACCACGGTGGCAGACACTACCGCAGAGTCCAGCAGAAGCTCAGGCCCCGTGGTCAGCAGAATCCTGGCTGCACCTCTTGCCACGAACTGTGTGAGCCTGCGTCTTCTCTAACCTTCGGTCCCCTCATTACTAACACGAGGATGGGAAGTACCTTCCCACAGCTTCTTGTGAGGACTGAAGGAGGTAACACACATGCCTGGCTCTTACCTAAGGATCCTAAGAAACAGCTCAACTGTGGTCAGATTACTCTTTAAGAAAGCAAACAGATACTTTGACAATACTTTCATCCAAAGTGGTGAAGTTCTGACATACTCAATGGTTGCTACTTTGTGTTGCACCTCTAACAATGCTGGACAGGTAAAGTTTTACCACTTCCAACATTTTACAATCCTAGAAAATGAAAGGCACGAGTAAACAAAAAAGCTACCACCTTAGGAGAATACACCGATGCATCACTACGGTTACATAGAGATGGTTAACTCCTAAAACCATCACTATGCTTTTAGGAGTTAACAAATCGGAACTGGCAAACAGGCTTTTCTGAGTAGCAGGCTTTTCAGTTTTCTTTGCAATATCCTATTTTTTTATAAGGTACAAAACAATGTAATACTTAAGAGTAAGCAATCTTCCCATACTGCCGTTAAGATCAGAGTGTTTTCTGATCACAGTAATGTTACATACTACTTGCTATTTTGCTGTTTCTTTAATCAAATGAAATGGACACGGAAGGTAAATCTAAAGAACTTGGCAAAGTATTCGGCCAGCGTTCAGCACAGCTGTTAGATGCTGCATGGGTCCCAGACAGATAAAAGTACTGGCCCAAGTCTGCTTGGTCTGGGGCATACCTTTCAGGTGGCTGCTGTTCTGAAGGAAGTCATACCACTGGTTTCCTTCTGTGTTAGGGGGCGACACAAGATCATCGTCTTCATCTTTCAAGTACTAGAAATACAGGATCGAAAATGTGAATGCAGGAAACGAAAGACGTCAGGCTTCGAAAACTGTTTATATTTATCATTATTCTACTTACTAAGTTAGTTTTACTGCCAATCCCTCTTGGAAAGTGCATTGCTGTTACTCTAAGTGAGGTGACCAAAGTTTGCCAAGTGCGAAGCAACTGAAGAAACTGCTAATCACTAAAAGACTAGAATGCTGTAAATACAGAGACCATAAGCTGAACTGGAGTTTTGAGTATCGTTTTCAGGAAGCGTGTTTTAAGCTTGTGCATATACATCTATAAGTTAATCTGAAGAGAATCAACTGTCCCTCCCCTCTACGGCAGCAATTCTCGACATGTAGTCCATGGGCCCCTGGGACTCCCCCAGACGGTTTTGGGGTTCCTGAGACCAATGCTACTTTCACAGTAATTGCCCCTTCCACTGTGATGACAGCTGCACTGATGGTCAAAGGCTCAGGTGGGGAAATCTCTGGCACCGTCACGAGGGTCACAGTAGTGGCACCAAAACTCACTAGCAGCCACTGTCCCCCTCTTGCCACACACTCCCAGTTTCACCGCTCTCTGGTGATGCTACTGAAATTACCCATTTTACGAGAGTGTAACCATTGAGTACAAGTATTCTCGGCACTCTGTGGGATGAGACTGGGCAGTACACACAAAGCACTCGCTGCACACCAAAGCGCATGGCTGTCGTGAGGGGAAGCATCTATGAAAATGTAGTTGTGACTCGAGCCAGGCAGTGTTGTGGTTCATGGAATCTCATTTTTACATGAAAGAATGACTGGCAGAAAAACTGTGATTATTCATTCTTAGGTATTTGGCAGATACTTTCTTGAAAACAAGTAAGGTAAGTCTGTCACTTTAAGCAAAACAACTGCCAGCATTGGTCGCCAATGATAAAATTTAAACATGTATACAAAAATTAAAATTCTGAGAAACCTGTATCTGCCACAGTGCTTGACAGCTCCGCAGTACCTAAGGGCTGCCGGGACTGGCGACGGCAGGAGCGGACGCTGACTTTCCGAGCCTTCGCGGAGGAAGGTGTCAGCAGCACACTCGAGGTCTGCAGCACTCAGCGAGCCCGCATTTTCCAGTGGCCAGTCCGTGGCATTCCAACGCCAGGCCCAGGTAACGGGCACATCCAGGGGCGAGGTCGGTGAGCGGATTTCAGCGTGTCAGAGTCTGAAAAGGCCACTGATGCACTCTAGAGGCCACACTGAAACCAGCCTTCAAGATGCTATCACTTGTCAGGATTCGCTGCAGTGTCCAGGATACCCTCAATTATCTACAACACTATTGAAATACTTCTCCCTTGCCAACCACACACCTGTAAGAGGCCAGACTCTATATACCTTAACCAAACAACATACCATGACAGATTAAATGCAGGAGATACGAGAATCTAGCTGTGTTCTGTTAAGCCAGATATAAGACTTTCAAAATTATAAAACAATACAACTCTCCACAAAGTTTCATTTTCTGAAATATAATTACTTTTCATTGAAATTATTTATATTAGCATGTACTAGAACTGTTATTTTTAAACCAATAGCTACTTAAAATAGTACTGTTTAAGTGACTTAAGAAATATCTTAATCTGTTTAATTTCTAATATGTAATAATATTTACCATTGTAGATACAACCCACATTAAAGCCCTTTAGGGTCCTCAATAATTTTAAGAATGTAAAAGGGTTCTGAGACCGAAAAGTTTAAAAACTGCTACATTTAGCTAATTCACTAAAAGGGCGGGGCTACTAGACAAGTATAACTGGCCTTATATTACTTTCCATGAACTCTGAGTAATAAAGACTAACACTGCTAGTGTTTTTAAAGTATTATTTTTAATTTAAAAAAATAACTGAGTTAAATCCCAAGCCCATACCTGACCAACTCTTTCAACATTGAAGTATTTTCCTTTCCGATTATAAAGGTCTGGGGCCTGGAAAGGATAAATACAGTTCAGTTCATAGGTCAGCTCACACATGCACACACAAATCTTACATTTCAACCAAAAAATTATTTTTTAAGAGAGCTGTTAGTGGTAGTTACTCTTTTCTGTCATAGACTGTAAGATACACATACAAACAGAAGTGCGACTTACAGGCTTTGTCCCATAAATAAGCGCTGCCATTAGTTAGCTCAATAGTTTAAAAAGCATAACTGCTACGGACTGCAATTAAATAGGATTAAATGTGACTACTTCTTACCATTACCCAGGTATACTGCAACTATTAAGAAAAAAACAGCATTATAGAAATACCGGTTTCCTACCTCATTGAAATGTTCAGTAAGAAATTCAGCAACAAATGTGATATCTTTTTGAGTCATCTATTAAAAACAAAAAAGGAACAAAAAGAAAACAAATCGAGGTAAAAGAAAGCTTCCCAGTAATAGCAATACCATGTAATAAGAAATGAGACTTTTACACTACCTGCCAAAAGCCATAGGCCAATTAAGCAAAGCTCCTCCAAAGACACACAACAGAAACCCAGATGATGTGGCTCCGAACATACGAAACCCTGGGGTTCTGAGAAGCATGCGACTCAACATCTGAACCCCCTTTCCGCCCTGCGAGTCCAATGGCCACAGCACCCGTCACGGCACAGGTGTTTATTATGTCACACCTGTGCTAAGACGCGAGCAGAGTCCCTCCTTCGGGAGCGGGGACTGTCAGCCCCATGAGTAACCTCAGCCTGACGAGGGCTGCTCTCTACAGCTTGGCTTGCGTCAGCACTGGCCTCTGCTTCTGGCAATGCCCCTCCCGTCACCTTACCTTAGTTCTTCAGCCCTTAAAGAAGTACACATTTAGGTCCCTCCTGACAATTAACATATTTTATCTCCCCAAATAACGGTGAGAGTGATGTCACAGAACCACTAAGGTGCACCTGCCTGGTGTCCAAGTCCAGTCACCCACAGCACACAAACCTGCTTTGTGCTGAGGTGCAGTCGCTCACTCATTTACTCCACCGAGGCCAATTCTGCTGCTCTC
>PVKM010038903.1:0-13966 GCA_004027735.1 Carollia perspicillata | reverse complement strand
AGAGAACTGAGTGATGGTTGACTGAGAGAAAGGGGGTTGGGAGACTAGGTGAAAAAGGTGAAGGGATTAAGAAGTACAAACTGGCAGTTATGAAATAGTCATGGGGTGTAAAGTACAGCATAGGGAATATAATCAATAATATTGCAATAACTGTGTATGGTGTCAGGTGGGTACTGGAAACATTGGGGGAACACTTTGTAAAGTATGATTATCTAACCACCATGCCGTATACCTCAAACTAATACAAAATAGTATTGAATGTAAACTGCAATTGAAAAAAATAAAATTTAAATTAAAAACAGGACACCATAGTCAACATAGACAGGAATCCACGAAACAAAGTGAGCTTTCGCCCCATATCCATTGTCCCCACCCTCTTATCATCTTTTGTCAGCATTACTTCAATACCTTGAAACTTACCTCTTTCCAATCTTAATCAAGAAGCTAGGATACATAAGATGCTGGGGGAGAAAAGATTCCCCATAGGGCTGGTGAAGAGAAAGAAAGGGGCTTGGAAAGAAGTTGGATGAAGAAGAACATTACCAGGCTAGTAGATGGGTGTATGGAGCTAAATGGATGAAAGAATGAAATGCGATCAGGAGAAAAGCCAAGCTCATGGACTAGAACACGTTTTAAGCTGAAGTAATGAGGCAGGGTTTAAATGGCAGAATGGAGAGTGAGGGTAAGTAGTCAGGAGGTGGATGAAATCAAAGGAGCAAGGAGAGGAATGAGTAAGAGGGTGATTCAAAATATGCCCTTTAATCCAACAATAAGATACGATATTACTTAACTCCTCATGTCTTCAATGCTCAAAAAACTAAACTCATCGTCTGTGCTGAATCTCTTCTGTTGCCCCTTCAGATCCACTCTTCACCCTCCTCCATCCTGCTCTGTGCTTTGAAACGCCCCCAGTTTGGTCCGTGGGCAATTAGGAGTCCAGAGAAGAGGGAGGTCGGAGTACTCGTTCCCCTGCCCCAAGGCCAGGTCGTTACAGAAGGGCCTCTGTAGAAAGCCACAGATCTCTGAGGGCTGTGATGAACGCTGCAATGCATCTCCCCAGTTTTCCTTCAGAAAGGAGGGCCTATTCCCCCAGTGCTGAAATTACTGCTGGGAAGATGAGCTTCAGCTGTCAGCCCGGAAGAAACTTGCCTTGCCCAAAGTTATACCTCCTTCAAAGCCCCAGCCAGCACTTGGCCCTGACCTAGACAAACTGAAGGGTCATTTGTCCCAGCTCCAGAGCACCCCTGCACTGCCATTCAGTTTCTCCCACTGCTTAATCCTGCTCCCTTCTCCTCCCACAGATATCAAGACCAATATCATTCCCCAATAAATGTTCTGAATGCTATTCCCCAGAGTCTGCTTCCTGGGGAAGCTAACATGAGACAATGGCCTCCTCCAAGTACCCGCCCTCTGAGGAAGCCCAAAGTAACCTATAGGAGAGATTATGCGGAGACATCTTGAGCCTACACGAAGAAGGTGAGAGGTGCTCAGCCAGCCCCCAGCTTTTCAGCCCCCAACTTTTCCAGCTCCAGCCACTGTCTGATTGCAAGCACTTAAGAAATCCTGAGCCAGAACCACCCAGCTGAGCCCTTCCTTCTCAAACTCCTGTCCCACAGAAACCATAGATAATAAAATGATCGTTATCGCTTTAAGCTTCTCAACTTAGAGTTGTTATGCAGCCATAGTAACTGAAACACATTTTTCTGACCCAGCCTCACTAATGTCCTCTTGCTTTGTATAGGGGATAATCATTCTGCTCTTTCCCTTATACTGTTCTTCTACCTTAGCCAAAAGGATTTTACCTTCTACGATTTCCTTAGGACCTAATAAATGTTCTATTTATCCAGCATTTATCCCATTTTGCCTTGCTACATCTCCTATATGTCATGTGGTTCTGGCGCTCGCAACCACGTTGGAATTTTCTGGAGAGAAACCAAGCCAGCCATGTGGCTTTCTCTGGCGCCACTCACAGGATCTGGTGGTGTTGAGCACACAGTGTATACTCAAGACACGTTTAGCAATTGACTTTGTCTCAAATAACTCAGGTGGCACTTTGAATTCATACTCCCATTAGGAAATAGAGTTTGGATGATGCCTTCTTGGGGAACAGGTGACGGAGTAGAAGCAAAGAGTAATCACAGACTGTTCTTCCTCTTAACTTTTTTACCTTTCTCTTTTCCAAACTAGTTAATTTTCAGTCTCAAGATAAAACTAAGCCAGTGCAACTAATGCCAGTGCATTCTCTCTCGAATTCAGAATGATTTGGAAGCACCAGAAATCATTCCTACCCATACCTCTGAGAGATCCCGTCCCAGAAAATCATCCAACAGGTCGCTGCTGCTCCCCTCGGGCCAGGACAGATATTCAGTTCTCAGATTACACCAACAATTGTACATGCCCGTTGGCTAATATCCTGGAAACCTTCCAGGTCGATACCCTTCCAGGCAGGGAATCTTGCTGGAATCTACTTCCCCTCCCCTTGAATTTGGGTTAGGCTTTGTATTCACCAATAAAGTGTAACAGAAATGACACTGTGCCAGTTCTAGGCCTAGCCCTTAAGAGGCCTGGCGTTTTCTGGTTTTGCTGTCCCGAGAGCTGGTTCCCAAGTAGAAAAGTTCAACTACCCTGCCGAAGGGAGAGGTCATGTGGAGAGACATACCCTCGAGTGCGAGCAACTGCGAAAGAAGAGAGTTCAGACGGCCCCCGGCTGCACCAGTCACCCTGCTGGACGCCCCAGCCATGTGACTGAAGACATGGTGGATCCTCCAGCCCTTGTCAAGCGTGCCAACATCCAGTGGAGCAGAGACAAGCCACTTGCCATGCCCTGCCCAAATTCTGAAATCTTCGGTTAAAAAAGTATGCAGTTTTTAGGTGGTCTCTTAGCAATAGATAACTAAATCAAGGGTATACCCAAGATCCCATGGTTAGAGATTGTGATGATAAATTTCAAACCTAGTTCCTCTAATCAAAGTTCAGATCTTTTCCCAAAGGTGAGCACTATAATCCTGTTTAAGTCATGGGTACACAGTATGTTCTGCTCCCTAAAATATCATTCTTACTCCCTACTGATGCCCAGAATGCCACAAATAGATATGCGATAGTATGATCCCTGTTGAGATACAAACACCTCAGGATAACTAATAAAACTTAATCATTTTATTAAAGCATAGTTGAAAATATTTATCAGATTTTAAAAATATATTCTATTGATTATACTATTACGGTTGTCCCATTTATTTCCCTCCCTTTATTACCCTCCATCCAGCACACCCCTCCCACCCGCATTCTCCCCACATACCGTATTTTTAGGACTATAAGACGCACTCCCCCCCACACACCAAATTTGGGAGGAATAATGGTTGTTAATGCTGCTGTTGAGTTCTGTTTACATTTACATTGGTGAAATATTATGTTATTATATTATTAAATATTTCACCACATTTTTTGCTTCAAAATTTTTTTTCCTGTTTTCCTCCTCTGAAACCTAGGTGCGTCTTATGGTCTGAAAAAATATGGTAGTTCATGTCCATGGGTCATACATATCAGTTCTTTGGCTTCTCCATTTCCTATACTGTTCTTAACCTCCCCCTGTCTATTTTCTACCTACCATCTATGCTACTTATTCCTTATACCTTTTTCCCCATTCTCTCCCTCTTCCCTGCTGATAACCGTCCATGGGATCTCCATTTCTTGGATTCTGTTCCTGTTCTAATTGTTTGCTCAGTTTGTTTTTGATCTTGTTGGAGTTTTTTTTTTTTTTTTAGGTTCAGTTGTTCATAGTTGTGACTTTGTTTTCATTTTATTGTTCATAATTTTTTATCTTCTTTTTCTTAGGTAAGTCCCTTTAACATTTCATATAATAAGGGCTTGGTGATGATGAACTCCTTTAACTTGACCTTATCTGGGAAGCACTTTATCTGCCCTTTCATTATAAATTATAGCTTTGCTGGATAGAGTAATCTTGGATGGAGGTCCTTGCCTTTCATGACCTTGAATACTTCTTTCCAGGCCCTTCTTGCCTGCAAGGTTTCTTTTAAGAAATTAGCTGATTGTCTTATGGGCACTCCTTTGTAGGTAACTGTCTCCTTTGCTCTTGCTGCTTTGAAGGTTCTCCTTTGAAGATTCTCCTTATCTTTCATCTTGGGTAATGTAATTATGATGTGTCTTGGTTGTGGCGGATCCTGGCCGGCAGGATCCGTGTATGTTGTGCCTACTAGAGAACAAACACACACGGACTACAGAAGTCCTGTGGAGAAAAAGGGACAGCATGGCCACTCTCTGAGAGAGAGAAGGCTAGAGGCCCAGGGAGCCCAGTCCCTGACTGAACAGGCTTTTATTGCTTCTCTGGGTATATTACATGGGGGGCAGTCCTAATTTACTATGCACATGTTCACTGCAGGGGATTACCTTTTACAGATAACAAAGGAAAGAATGCTGCTAATTACTTCAAAGAGAAGGATGTTGCAGACCAAGGGGAAAAGTGGTTGAACTGGCCACACTCTATTTTTGGGAGGTTTAGCTCAGACTTTAGGAAATTACAGTAAGCCCTTGCTGCCTCAATTCAGGGTGAGGGAGTTTTAGCAAAAGCAAGTCTCATAGCAGTCCATGTACAATGCAGGCCTGATTCCCCATGGGAAAACCTCTCTGTGGGCATAGTCCTGCATGCCACTTGCTGCCCCCTGGTTTTCCACATGAGTGCTGAGCTATATTTCCATGCCACACGAAGTGGTTCCCTATACTTGGTGTGTACTTCCTTGGGTCCAACTTCTTTGGGACTCTCTGAGCTTTTCCTGCATTTCCTGGAAGTCCATTTCGTTTGCTAGATTGGGGAAGTTCTCCTTCATTATATTTTCAAATAAGTTTTTAATTTCTTGCTCTTCCTCTTCTCCTTCTGGCACCCCTATGACTCAGATGTTGGAATGTTTAAAGTTGTCCTGGAAGTTCCTAAGCCTCTCGTCATATTTTTAAATTCTTGTTTCTTTATTCTGTTTTTGTTGAATGTTTATTTCTTCCTCCTGGTCCAAACCGTTGATCTGAGTCCCAGTTTCCTTCCCATCATTGTTGGTTCCCTGTACATTTTCCTTTATTTCACTTTGCATAGCCTTCATTTTTTCCTCTATTTTGCAATCATACTCAACCAATTCTGTGAGCACCCTGATTGCCAGTGTTTTGAATTCAGCATCTGATAGGTTGGCTATCTCTTTGTCACTTAGTTGTATTTTTTCTGGAGCTTTGATCTGTTCTGTCATGTGGGTCATTTTTTTTTTGTCTGGGTGTGCCAGTTGTGTAGTAAGGAGTGGAGCATTAGGTATTTGGCAGGGCGAGGCAACCCACATAGCTGCATTGTGGCGCTGTATGTGGGGAAGGTTGTCCAAGAGGGAACAATGTGGCTTGTTCAGCTGTCAAGGGTCTTTCAGCCACTCCTACCGCTACCCACGAGCAAATTGGGCCCTTCCGGTGCTGATTCCTGGTGGGTGGGTTTGTGTATGTTCTAGGAGCCTGTGGGTCTTTCCAATGATCTCTCCTATGAGGCTGGGAGTTTCTCCCGCCACCTCAACCCCCACAGGTTTATTTAGTCAGAGGTTTGAGGCTTTATTTCCCTGAGCTGGATCCCTGGATTGCACAGTCTGTCTGGCTCTCCAGTTGTTCCTCCTGGTTTATATGCATGCAAATGTGGGACCACCCACTTCGCCAGCTGCCACCTCGCCCTGTCAGCCAGCCGCTGCCTTGCCGTGAGTCCTCCCTGTCCAGCTGCCCATCTCCACCTCTCCAATCAGTCTGGATGAATGTTCCTTCTTTAATTCCTTGGTTGTCAGACTTCCATACAGTTTGATTTTCTGTCAGTTCTGGTTATTTTTTGTTTTTAAATTTGTTGTTGTTCTTTTGGTTGTGCAAGGAGGTACAGCGTATCTACCTATGTCTCCATCTTGGCTGGAAGACTTATCAAATTTTTTAAAGAAAAGGTTTGGACTGTCACCATGAGTACTATAAAATGATTAAACTACCCTACATTTTCCAGGTTTTTTCCAATCCCATTTTTTCTTTAATTTGGAATCCTTTTCTCTGTAGAGATAAACAAGTGGTGAAAAGGGAAGCGTAAATATTGTTACAGCAAACCTTTGATTATTGCTATGTGACTATGAAATTCTGTGAAAATCTGCAAAAAATTTAGAATTCTAGATTGAGATTTTCCAATTTGAGTCACCTCTTTATGAGCTAACAGAGCGCAAACTAGTTCTAACATTAGCCAAAGCCATAAAAATTAGAAGAGTAAGTCTCCTAGAAATCCATATTGCAATATTAAATAGAAATGGTTTAGAGATTTTGCACTCTAAAAATTATTATATCATTGTATTCCTCAGTACAGATTTAAAAACAGTTGCCTTGAAAGAAATTTGTAACCTTGGCCTAGCCAGGTGTCTCAATTGGTTGGATCTTGGAAACCGTCCTGCCTGGTTTCAGGAGCTGTAACCTCACCAACAGGCAAAAAGGCCCCATGGCTAGGGGACCTTGGGACCATAAGCCACAAAGGAGACAAAACTTATCCTCCCGGTAGGGGCGCAGCCTCTGCCCCCTTTACTTCACCCTGCCTGGCCCCTGGAAGATGGCTGGATAGTCAATAACGGGTAAGATTCCTCAAGGAAGGAACACCCTAAATCCGGCATGGAAGGAGCCATCAGGGAAGGACTTAGGGGATTATGGAGGAGGGACAAAAGACCCTCACCCCTCAGCTTTGTCATAGCCCAAGTCCTCATTCTATCTGTAAAAAGTCTCCTAATCTCTTGGCTGCCTTACTTCTTCCGCCTGACTGTGGCCTGAAACAAAGCCGAAGGCAGGTGCAGCCCTGTGCAGAAATGGCAGTTTCCAGGAGCAATCAGACCTGAGAAAGAATGCATTAAATCCTGTGAAACCTGCTTTGCTAAGAATGTCCTCAAGCCATGCATACTAAATGTTTAGAGTCCAAGCACAAAATAAGTTTGTTTCTACAACTTTTATGGCCAATTGGCGTCACTCTGTCTAGCAGACCCTTACTCAGAGAGGGCCCTAGTGATCTTTCTAATGTTATCTGTTAAACTTATCTCCTTTCTTTGATCATTACTGTCTGACATTGATTGATGAGCTTTACAAGCAAGCCACGTATATCTATGCAAACTAAACTCAGTAAAAGCCCATTGAGAAAGAGGCTTGAGGCCCTTCTCCTCTGAGAGATTAGCCAGCCTTTTCTCCCCAAGCAGATCATGTCTTGGTAGGTTTATTCTCAACTGCTGCAGACAGAATAGCTCTGCTGAATGGAGCTCCCCCGAAATTGGAGCATTGTCCCACACACCAAAAGTTTGCCGGTTTGATTCTTGGTCAGGGCATATACCTAGGTTTCGGGTTCCATCCCTGGTCTGGGCATGTATGAGAGACAACCAATCAATGTTTCTCTCTCACATTCCTCTCTCTCTTTCTTTCTCTCTCCCTCTCCCTTCCTCTCTCTCTAAAATCAACAAACAGCCCTGGATGGTGTGGCTCACCAGATGGTGGTGGACTGAATGCTGGCCTGCAAACCAAAGGGTTGCCAATTTGATCCCAGTCAGGGCACAATGCCTCGGTTGCAGGCCAGGTACCCAGTGCAGGGCATGAGAGAGGCGACCATACATTGCTGTTTCTCTCCCTTTCTCCCTCCCTTCTCCCCTCTCTATAAATAAAATAAATAAAATCTTTAAAAAATAAATAAAATAAAATAAATAAACATATCCTTGAGTGAAGATTAAAAAATAGAGATTTGTAACTTTCATGACAAGATTACTTTTAAAAAATAACTTGAAACCTCTGGTTAAATATGAAAATGTTAATATGCTTTGTTTTCCATTTCTTCCCAAATCTTATTAAAATGACTTTGAAAGAATAAGCCCAAATTTGAAACTGTGTGTGGTAATAGATATTAACTAGACACTATAGTGAGCATTTCACTACATATACCAATATCTAATCATTATGCTAATATGATTAGTATATGCTAATATGATTAGCATAAAACTAATATGATGATATATGTCAAGTATATCTCAATAAAAAACCTTCAGATCTAAACCCAAAAGGACAAAAAGATTAAGCAAAGGGAAGACAGCTAATGAGAGAGCTCAACAAAATTTTGGAATCTATAAAGCTGGTGAACCATGTAGTTCAGAAACGCTTCTTCCTTACTTATGTTTTCCTTCTTGTGAAAAGGACCAATTAGTATAACCAGGCCCCTCTCAGCCTTTTATTCATCCACCTTAAGTGTTGTGGATGAATGTGGTGGATGAAGTGGAGCAGGCCCGCTCCACTTCCTTTTCCTCGCTCTTAGGAAAGGGAGCCTGTTTATCAGAATACACATTGGTCTTTGCTCCTCCCCACTGAAGTCTCCCCAGGCCAGGCTGCTTGATTTGGGGACACAATGAGCAGACTCATTGACTCTCACACTAAACTGCATCCTCCAACCTGGCATCTAATAGTAATATGGGTGATATGCTTAGCTCTATATTTATTTTTCGCTTTACTTCTCAGCTGATTCAGGACCCTTGCACAAAGAAGCAATGCCATTAATAGGATCCTCTTAAGAGATCCCAATAGACTAGAGGTAATTGTCTTAGCAGAGAGGAGAAAGTTGAAACCTGACTGCTTGTAGGGGACTGAAAGACAAACTGACTTACACTGTAGAAGCCCACGAGGACCATGAATATGGAAGCACTAAGAACCCTTGCAGATGAGAGTGAGGGTGGGGCCTAAACAGAAGATCACATTGATCGAAGATCATATTGAAAGCAGCTAAGCCCCTTCCCAACTCTGACACACAGAGGTCCAATAAAGTAGTCTAAACTCAGAGACACCAGGCGTAACTAAGGCCAGATTAGGCATGATGAAAACTGGCAGAAAAAGTTTAAAAAATCTATATTTCAAATAGTGAGATCTCTCCCAAACCAGCCCCATTCTCTCCTCCATTAACCTTGCAATTGGTTGTATCTTCAGGTAAAAAGTTAGAGGCTTCCTCTCTGAAAAATGGACCAGACTAGGGAACAAGTCCAGAAATATTGACAAAATGGCATAAACTGGCCAGATACCTCTTCCAGTCCCTCACTGTGCAATCTATCAGTCAACAAGTTTCCACACATGAATGGATAAGTAAGGATCACCAAAGATTTTAGAGAGGTCTTTCATAGAGAAGCAGAACCAAAAATAAATAAATAAATAAAAAGAAAGAAAGAAAGAAAACTGGAAAAAAGAGAACTTAGAGGACCACTAAGCTGTACACCCAAAACCAATACATAACTTTTAAATAATAATAAAAATTAAACATTTTAAAAAGAACTAAAAGAAAACAGAGATGGGCCAGGAAGCAGAAGAAAATGTTTAAAAAGAAGCCTAAGTTAATACCATACAAGATAATGCATTCATTAAGATAAAAGAAAATAATGCTATAAAAAGAATATTCATAGAACAAAGATCTTACGAAAATTAAAAATATAAATGTAGAACTTAATTCAATATAAGGAGTGACAAACTAAGCTGAGGAAATCTCCTGAAAGTAGAACAAAATGCAAAAAGATGGAAAATAGGAGAAAAAAATTAAAGATATTATAAATCAACCCAGAAGATTCAAAATATAATTAACAGGAGTTTTAGAGAAAGAGAACATATAAAACAAAATTATTTTAAAAATAATAATATGAGGAAGAATTTGAAGATAGTACCAGAGTAGGTAGAAGGTATATTCATCACCTCCCAGGACCAAACTGGAATTACAACAAAAATATAGAACAATCAACTGAAGACTAGCAGAACGGGAGTCTTTTTTTTTTAAGATTTTATTTATTTATCTTTAGAGGGGAAGAGAAGGAGAGAGGGAGAGAAATATCAATGTATGGTTGCCTCTTGAGCATCCCCTGCTGGGAACTGGCCTGCAACCCAGGCATGTGCCCTGACTGGGAATCGAACCGCGATCATTTGGTTCTCAGGCCCATGCTCAATCCACTGAGCCACACCAGCCAGGACAGAACAGGACTCTTATAATGAAGGATTACAGAAGCAGCCACATCAAAACTGGTAGGAAGGACAGAGACGTGAAAAGGGCTGGCCCCACTCCCATTAGAGGTGGCTGAGATTCCAGAAGGATATCTCAGCTGCAAAGGTGCCCCCTGAGGAACAAGAGGTCTCAACCCCACACCAGACTCCTCAGCCCAAAGCACCAAAACCAGAAAGAAGCGCCCACATAATAGGTGGTTATGCAAATCAGTGGGGATTCTTTTGCCAGAGAGATGCAGGAGTCTTCTAGAGACACAGACACCCTCTTAAAGGGCCAATCAATAAAATCTCATTCACAGCTACTCACCCTAGGCTCCAGCAGAGCAGACTGGAGTCATGTAAGGAGAGACTGGGGTTTGTGGCTCTGAGGAAAGAACTAAAGGCACAGCCACTAGGATTTCTGCACTATCATTATGCCATACCTCAGATGTAATCTTTCTTGGGCAGAGCACTACCCTCCTTATGGCATCAGCCTGGGGGAACGCAATAGCTCCACCCTGCAAAGCTTGCACCCTGCTGAGGAGTCAACTGCCTGGCCTGGGGTGTAGAGGTGTGGGCAGATTCAGGGGGTATCAGTGACTGAGTTGTGTGGCTTTGGGGTGGTGGCCATTCCCCCCACTTTCCTGTGAACCTGACTGGTTCTTCCCTCTCACCAGAGATTCACTAGCTCCAATCTCCAGTCTCCCAGAAGGCCCACCATGCCAACTCTAGGCTGCCCCAACCCTCCTGAGACCTGGCTCCCAGAGGAATCTGGGACAGACTAAGTTGTGTGGTTTTAGGGCAGGGGCCATTTTTCCCTTGCAAAGCTGACAGGTGCAGAGCCACAACCAAAATACTGGTCTGTTTGGGCCTGATAAACTCTGCTGGCCTCACCCCGACAATTCCCTGAGACCCTGCCCCACCATAAAGGTATGAAGGATCCCAGAAAAGGACAACTAGACTTGGTATACCCTGGGACTTTTGCTGAGTGGCCTCAGACTCAGCACAGGCACTGAGTTTGAACCTGTATCAGTCTGGTGAACACCACTTGCCCCTGCCTGGTGACTCACTGAGAATCTACCCCATGCAATTCCAGTACCAACAGAGGCTCTTTCAGTGACTGAGCCTAACAGGCAGCCAGCAGGTGGAGGCAGATCTCCAGGTGCTTCGGGCCTCTTGCTGACCTACCCCTGGCTTGGTGCTGGTGGAAACTGGCCTTGTGGTGCAGGTTGGTCCTTCCCACATATACCAAAGCCTGGCACAGGCAGCCACAAACTGTAGATCACTTTGTAGCTCCAAACAGGTTGCCCAGGGCCAGCCAGAAGCAGCGTCTAACATTGACTTGCACTAGAGTTCCTCCCAAGAAGCCCCAGATCAGACACACCTAAGTAGCCAGCTTCAGACATCAGAGCAGGCTCCAATCAGCGTCATAAGAGGCATATCCAAAGAGAGATCTCGGCAGGCACCAGACTCTGCCGAGGTGAAATCCACCTTCTGTGGGCAACACCTGCACACTGTGGCTGGGGTCGATCCTCATAGTCAGCCAGCCTGAGGATCCTTCCCACATACAATTGGTCCAATAGCAACCAAGATTCAATTACAACAGGAGAGCTCACATAACCCGCACAAGGGACGTTCCTGGAGCACTCAGCTCAGGTGGTCAAGGAAACTGCTCTGTTGGGTCCTACTGGACACCTACTACATAAGGTCTCCCTATAAGACTGGTAGGCAGAGCAGAGCTACCTAATACATAGAAACAAACACAAGGAGACAAAGTGGGGTACAATATCCGCAAATCAATAAACATGATATACCACCTAAACAAAATAAAGGATAAAAATCACATGATTATACCAATAGACATAGAAAAAAAGCATTTGATAAAACCAGTACCCACTTGTGGTAAAAACTCTCAGGAAAGTGGGAATAAAAGGAGCATACTTCAACATAATAAAGGTCACATAGGACAAACCCACAGCCAACATCACATTCAACAGGAAATAACTAAAAGTGTTCCCGTTAAGATCAAGAATAAGTCAAGGTCGTCCGCTTTCACCACTCTTATTCACTTGGAAGTGCTAGCTACAGCAATCGGACAAAAAGAAGAAATAAAAGGTCTCCAAATTGGAAAGGAAGAAGCAAACTCATTATTTGCAGATGACATGATACTATGTATATAGAGAATGTTAAAGATTCCACCAAAAACCATTAGAACTGATATATAAATTCAGTAAAGTAGCAGGATACAAAATAAATATCCAGAAATCAGTTGCATTTTTATACACCAGTAATGAGCTATTGGAATGCAAACTAAGAAAATAATTCCATTTACAATTGCATTTAAAAAGAAAACAAACCTAGGAATAAATTTAACCAAGGATGTAAAAGACCTCTACTCGGAAAATTAATGACACTGAAGAAAGAAACTGAAGAAGGTACAAATAAGTGGAAGCTTATACCATGTTCACAGATAGGAAGAATTAATATCATTAAAATGTCCATGCCCTGGCTGGTATAGCTCAGTGGATTGAGCGTGGGTCTGTGAACCAAGGGGTCGCCAGTTCGATTCCCAATCAGGGCACATGCCTGGGTTGTGGGCCAGGTCCTTGGTTTGGGGCATGTGAGAGGCAATGACACACTGATGTTTCTCTCCCTCTCTTTCTTCTTCCCTTCCCATCTCTAGAAATAAATAAATGAAATCTTTTAAAAATAAATAAATAGCCCTAGCTGGTGTAGCTCAGTGGATTGAATGCAGGCTGTGAACCAAAGGATCGAAGTTCGATTCCCAGTCAGGGCATACGCCTGGGTTGCAGGCCAGGTCCCCAGTGGAGGCCATGTGAAAGGCAACCACACATCGATGTTTCTCTCCCTCTCTTTCTCTTTCCCTTCTCTTCTCTCTAAATATAAAGAAATAAAATATTTAAAATAAATAAATAAATAAAATAAAATGTCCATACTACCTAAAGCAATCTGTAGATTCAACACAATTCCTATCAAGATACCAATGACATATTTCACAGAACTAGAATAAGTGTTCCAAAATATATATATGGAAAAACAAAACACTCCAAATAGCCACAGCAATCTTAAGAAGAAAGAACAGAATTGGAGGAATCATGCTAACTGATATCAGACAACACTACAGGGCCATACTTATCAAAACAGCAGATACTGGCATGAAAACAGATATATAGATCAATGGAACAGAATAGAGAGCCCACAGATAAATACACACCTTTGTGGTCAACTAATAGGCAACAAAGGAGGCAAGAACATATAGTGGGATAAAGACAGTCTATCTAATAAATGGTGCTGGGAAAAATGAACAGTTATGTACAAAAATGAAATTATATCACCTTCTTACACCATACACAAGAATAAACTCAAAATGAATTAAGTCTCAAACTATAAAAATCCTAGAAGAAAAAACAGACAGTAAAATCTCGGGCATTTCTCATAGCAATACATTTTCAGATACATCTTCTTAGGCAAGGGAAACAAAAGATAAAATAAACAAATGGCACTACATAAAACTAAAAAGGTTTTGTACAGCAAAGGAAACCATCAACGAAATGAAAAGACAACCCCCTGAATGAGAGAACGTATTCACCAATGACACATCTGATAAGGAGTTAATATCCAAAATTTATAAAGAATGTCAAAAACAAACAAACAAACAAACTGCCATGGCTGTTCTGGCTCGGTGGCTTGAGTGCTGACCTACAGACCAAAAGGTCACTGGTTTGATTCCCAGTCAGGGCACATGCCTGGGCTGCAGGCCAGGTCCCCAGTTGGGGGTGTGTGAGAGGCAACCAATGGATGCTTCTCTCCGCTTTCTCATTCTTTTCACCTCTCTAAAAATAAATAAATAAAATCTTATAAAAAACAAACAAACAATCCAATTAAAAAATGGGGAAAATGGGCAAAGGACCTGAATAGA
>PVKM010038902.1:0-13944 GCA_004027735.1 Carollia perspicillata | reverse complement strand
ACACTTTTTTAAAAAAGATTAGAAATGCAGATTCTTATATCACAGTTACTGATGCTTAGAGTTGGCTATTATTTCAAAAATAAATCTTAAAAAACTGTGTAGGCCAGATTTTGTTCTTTGGTAAAAACAAAACAAAACAGCCTTGGCTGGTGTAGCTCAGTGGATTGAGCATGGGCCTGGGAACCAAACAACAACGGTTTGATCTCCAGTCAGGGCACATGCCTGGGTTGCAGGCCAAGTTCCCAGCAGGGGACGCACAAGAGGCAACCATACATTGATATTTCTCTCCCTCTCTCCTTCTCTTCCCCTCTAAAGATAAATAAATAAAATCTTATGCAAAACAAAATAAAACAATGCAACAAAAAAACTCTTATGAATAATATCTATGAGATTGTATTTCATCTTGTTTTCCTTCTAAAAATTTTTAATATAGAAATCAAAGCT
The DNA here is from genome assembly GCA_004027735.1 of Carollia perspicillata. NCBI lineage: Eukaryota > Metazoa > Chordata > Mammalia > Chiroptera > Phyllostomidae > Carollia > Carollia perspicillata. Next base: position 13,500 of record PVKM010038902.1, on the reverse strand, counting down.
AAGTTATTTAGAACCTACTAAGTAACAATTAATGTACTCCATGCCACCCCATAAAACAGGTTTAATTATTCCTATTTTACAGGTGAGAAAACTATGAGATCAAATAATAGTCCCCAGATCACTCATCTAGAGCTTTCCTCTGGATCTGCCTCACTTCAAAGCCCCTGCTTCTCCCACCAACCCTCTCTTTGATGGGCTCCAGGAGGAACAGAATTTGAGGACAATCTCAGAGCATATAACCCTCTGCAATGATATTTAGGAAAAGCCAATGTAAAATGAACATTACCATCTGAAAAAAATGACTTGATAAAATGGTTTGTCAACATATAAATGATATCAGAGTGTTTCTTAAATCTAGTTAAATATCTCAAATGTTATCAAGAAAGCTAAAATACAACTAATGGAAGGCATTAAAACTATGAGTTAAATAAATATTTAACATTATACAGCTCTCTTTATCTAAGTGAATGGTATCTAGAAAACCCACAAGCATGAAAGTACAGGGAAAGCTGTTTATTTTTCAACACTTCCACGGAGAAGGTGCTCTAAGTTACCTCGCCAGCTGGCTGAGTGTGCTGGTCGGCTCAGGATGTGAACGAGTTTGAAGAGGGCATCTGAGGCCTCAGGGACCAGTGACTTCCGTTAAAACCATCTTACCGCCCCATCCTTCCTCAATGTTGAAGAAACAGTCTTCAGAAATATATTAACAAGTGACTCAGGGACACTTCTCCACTGACAAGATTTCTAGTTACGTTGGTAATTAAATGTCTTAAGTTATACAGTAGACCCTTGAACAATACAGGGGTTGGGATGCCAACCTCCCACTCAGTAGAAAATCCACAAGTTACTTTTGACTCTACAAAACTTTATTAATAGCCTACTGTTGACTGCAAGCTTTTCCAGTAACATTAACAGTCAATTAACACATATTTTGTATGTTATATTTATTACAAGCTCTATTCTTAAAGTTAGCTAGAGAAAACTTTATTAAGAAAATCACGAGGAAGAGAAAATACATCTATGGTACTGCACGTATTCATTGGGAAAAAAAAATCCATGCCTAAGTGGACCTGCGCAGTTCAAAGCCGTGTTGGTTAACACAAATTAGTTCCAGGGATCTGATTACTCCTAGAAGAGCTACTGCAAAGAGGTTTCTAAATCTTAAGTCTAAGGACCTACAGTGACTGTAGGAAACGTTCAATGTCCCATTTGGCCCTGCCTGGGATGTTACGATCACTTAACAATAACGGGACAAGCACGGAGGGCCCTTTCATCGCTGCCACTACCCTGATGCTCTCTGTCCTGTTCTCTCAGTCAACATTCCATCGATTTTCTTCTTCATTCTTGCCCCCCATCCGAAATGTTATGGAGAATAAATTTACACTGCATAGAAGTTAAAGCACTGTTTATGTTAAAAATTATAAAGTTCCTTCATGATTATACATTATACTTCAATGGAACATACACACGTATTTTCTTATGAGAATTTCAACTTCTTTCATCTAACAGACGGAAGGAAAAGTTTAAGTAGTAACATAAGTGAGATAATTCTACCACTGTACTGCTCAGAGTAAGCAAGAAGCAGGAGAGGTGAATCGGCCCTTTCTGCACCTCAGGTCTCCTGTGTCTGTCATGGTGTGAGCATATCACCATTAGGATGAGTACAGTGTTTAAGAGAAGTCTTTCTCATATCACGTGGCTCCCAGCACAAGCTGTCTGCTACCCCTTGCCTTTCACCTGAAGAGGTAGCGGAATGTTCCAATGCTGTAGCAAAAACTCACTGTGCTTCTCCTTGCTGAGGAATTACTGGAGTTTTTCAAGAATTCATGATACTAGACATTCATCTGACACATGGACTCTATGACCTGACTACCCTGTTTGGGTTTGACTCCACTAAAATGCAAATTAGATAGTGCCAAGTTGAACACAGTTCCACTCTCTTCTCTACTCTTCTAGGGATTACTCTTGTAGGTTGCTCCATAATCTGCCAACCAGTCCTGTCTCAGTGAAAACCAGAGTGAAACAAACACATCTAAATTAATAACTGAGTAGTAAAATATAGCTAACTAATAAATGCAGCAATAACATATGTGGATTGTGTCCTTTTTACCTACTTTATATCATTTTAGTATTTACATCTCTACTTACTATGCCGTCATAAAACAACACACTTAAACTCCCTGTACCTCAGTTTCCTCTTATGCAAATGAGGGTCATAATATGGCCTGCCTGGCAGAGCTACTGTGACAACTGAATAAAATAACTTATGGGAAGAACCTAGGCTAGTGCCTGGCACACAGCAAACAATAAAATACATAAGATGTTATTATTGTTGTCATTCTACTTTTAAAATGCACTGAATATTGTTCTAGGTTCTGCAGCCAAAAAACTGAGTAAGATCTTACCTTTGGGCAGCTGAATGTTCAATGGGGAAGAAAAATAAAATGAAAGATCATAATTAAAAAATAGCCTTCTATATATGCCTTCTTAAAATGTGGCCTAGAGCTTTCAAATGGGCATGTCTACAACCTTCTCAGCTTTCAGCTCCATGTATATCCAATGTAAACAAATCCAACTTTTGATTTTTTGTGTGGCACCAGATTTACTTTCTGTGAAATACCTTCTATGTAGAATTAAATTATAAGACAATTCATAGGTTACAAAGCACAATAGATTTTGCAGTCAAATAATCTTCTTTGAATATTTTCCCCCCAATTTTTTTAGGTAATAGCTAAAGGGATTTCTGGAGATAACAAGTGAAAATCACAGTGAACAAATACTCTCCTAAATGACAAAAAGGCATTAGTGGACCCCAGCAAGATCACAGCAACTGAAAGGACAAGGTATATATATAGTCAAAGGGAAAGGTCTTTTTCAAATCCCTGAGCCAAGGAGACCCAATCGCAGCTCTGGGCTTGTTTAATAATATTAAGCAAGAACACCTAACTATCTACGAGAAGGGCCAAGAGCATAAATCAGACATCGGTCTACATATTTCAATATCAAAGCTGTAAAGCAAAATGATTTGTGGGAGCAACTAAATAGTTGGAATATATTAGAGCTCTTTTCAGAGCCTACTTAAGCATATTAGTTGTCCAAATTAGTATTTTGTTGTTGATGGAGCCAAAAAGAAAAATGTGTTATTAAGATTTTTTCTTTTTACCTACAAGATACTTTTTGTGAAAGTAAAACTTTATTCAATCTATCTTATTGATAGAATATTGATATAGATATAATTCATGGAAAAGTCCTAACCATACGACTGTAAAAAACTCCGGAACTCTGTGTGGTTAAATTTTATTGAGACAGTGCCACATTTACCAGCATTATAATTTATATCAATCGTGAGATTTCTCCCATAAAGAACTAAGAACCATATTCAGGCACCAAAATACAATAAAAGCATACACATATTTGCCATTAGTATTCATTTTCCAGTGGACTATGTATTTCTTTTGGACTATATTAGGCTATTTTTTTTAAGTTCCAATAAAACTGTATACTACTCTATTACTGGAAAAATATTTTGAATCCTCATTTTCTTTCCATTTCACAAACAGCTGATATTGCCACGATTTAAAAAACATACTAGACACTGTATGCATGTGTTCTCTTGCACTCAATGAATGACTGCAAAGGTCTCCCTGTTTCCCCACAGCTAAGTGTATTTTGCATTCGCTATTATGCTGCCAGTGCACCGTAGGGAACAGAAATAAGCTACCCCCGTGTGTAATTTATCCAAGTCAGAGTCTCCTCACCTATGTTCTCACTAGACAGTGGATATCTAGTAGGTCATTTCCAATAAATAGTGTATGAAATATTTTAGGCTTAAAGCAACACATTGTGAAGTCCTAAATATAAGGAATATTAGAAAAAATTCCAAAATTACCAAAATTTCCAAATAATTCTTACTGAAAGTGCCACATTGTTTCACTCTTTTGATTTTGGTTTTCTATAGCACTTAAGAAGTGATAATTCCTGAATCAACCTGGTTTAAGCACAGATTCTGGAGCCAAACTGCAAGGGTTCAAATCCTGACTCCACTACTTTCCAATAATGTGAAGTTGCCAACTTCTGTGCCTCACTTTTCTCATCTGTCAAATGTGGCTATCGATGGTACTTATGTCATTGTTTTTGGTGTGAAAATTAATTGAGTTAATGTATGATACTACTCAGAAGAGTATCTGGCACAGAGCACCTACTCTTTAGGTGGCTGTTGGTATTATTCACTGACAATACATAATTTCATACTATCTACACTGCCTTTGCTCAAAAGCAAGCAATCAGCAAAATAATTTGATTCTGATTTTTCACAGGGCTCGCTCTTATTCGACAGGATAACCAACAACAAAGGTAAGTTCTAAAAAAAAAAGTTTATGCAAATATGCACAAAGCAAAATATTAGAGAAATAACTGTTACACTCGATGATGGAATCACTAGTCAAAAAGATTTCAACCAAAAGGATTAAATTGAAATTCAATACTGAGAAATGTAAAGCTGCCAAGATAAGCTCACACAATCCACGGCACAAGCAGGGAATAAAAGAAATGGTTTCCACAGAAAGGCATTTGGTAGACTGAGCATTCAATGTGAGTTAACATATCTCATTCCTTTCAAAACAGTTACTGTCATTTTGAGCTACATGAATTAGAATAGTCACTCCCAATAAGGATGCTAATAGCTCACTGTTTCTGTACCAGGGAGAGTGCACAGACTGTTTGATTATGGACTCTACAGCTGAAGGAAGAAAGCCTCTTTGGGAGGAGCAGGGTCTGTTTGGTACATCCCATGGCTAAAGGATCTGGAACGGAAATGTTTCAAACAACTGATTATGTGGGGGATTATCCTAGAGGAGGATTTATACCTATTCTACATAGGTTCAAAGGCAAAATTAAGTAGAATTATAGGAAATCATCTTTTTTGGGTCAAAATAAGAAAATACTCGCTCATACAAAGTTGTTTAATCTGCTGTCTGTCCCCAACTTTTTTGGTAACAGGGACTGGTATCGTGCAAGACAATTTTTCCACAGACTGGGGAGGGGAGGATGGTTTGGGGAAGATTCAAGCACATTACATTCAAGCTCACCTCCTGTGGTACCAGTCCGTGGGGTACCACATGAGGTTGGGGACCCCTGGTTTAATGGACTGCCTGGTGAATCACAGAGTCCCTGTTTCTGAAAATTTTCAAGGAAAGTCACTAGAAGGATTTATTAAGTCAGTCAACAGGCATTTATTGTTTGCTACTTTTTGCAGAGCCATTTATTAGATCCGGTGAAGAAAATAACAAATGAAGGACACCGGCATTTGGTAAGTGTTCCTGCAAGCTTAACACTGTGATAGATACTTTTAAATACATCATCTCACTTCCCTTAACAGACATTATCATCTGTCCTGAAAAATCTTCTATACAGCAGTCAGAGGGATCTTTACAAAATAAAAATATGCTCATGAAGTAGCCTCCTTAAAAACATTTAATCACTCTCCATTGCCCCTAGAAGATATAAAGCTTAACGCGCTGCCCAAAGGATTCTGGGCCCTAACTATCTGCAGTCCAGTTTCTCTCCAGGCATGCCGCTGATTCTCAGGTATCTGCACACGCCACATTCCCTCCAGCCACAGGGCTCCTGCATACCCTCCTTCCTGCACCTGCGGCACACTTCCCTCTTTTCCTTACCTGGCCCACTCCTACTTTTCCTTCGTATCTAGGCTCAAATGCCACAATGTTAGGGAAAAAAGGAAGAAACGTAACACCAATAAATGTGTAAAATATATTATTATTCCTCATAGCACTATGCATGTCCTCTTCATAGCTCTTGCCATACTATAATTTTGTATTCTTTTGCCTGCTATTTGATGTATGTCTCGCCCACTAACTTGGAAGTTTCACAAAGGCAGAGTCTGTGTCTAATTTTCTTTGTTTTAGGAAGCAATAAGACTTATTGACTATAACAACAGATTCTGGAATCACATCACCCTGTTTTCCTACTTACTGGCTATGTGACCTTCACCAGGATTTATCTGGCTGGTGCCAGGATTTCCTCATTCATAAAAGGGAGCCAGTGACAGAACTTGCTGTGAAGATCAAATGAGTTCACACACGGGCATTCCATAAAAAATATTGCCCATTGTTAATAGTATTTTCTCATTGTATCCCAGAGTTCTACATTAGGCTGGGCACCCAGGAGGTATTTAGTGACATTTGTTGAATGAATGAAAGATGAAACAGGTGGGGAAATCACATCATGTCCTCTCACTGGACTACAGAGCAGGGGCAACAACAGAATGCTTCAGGGGCCTAGCATCTGAGCTGACCTTTAAGAAGGGTGGGGCATCACAGGGTACAAAGGAAAGGGAAAGGCATTCTTGGGGAGAAGAAAGAATACGGGCAAAGGAATTATAGTAGCTAAGTATTTAGGGAGTCATATGTAGTATGAGGTGAGTGAATGTAGGTCAACTCAAAAACAGAGGTCGTGATTAAATTAGAGAAGAACCTACATAAATGCTAAAAAATGCGAACTTTATTCTGAAGAAAATTGAAAGTCATCAGAGCCTTTGTTCAAGCCATGATCTTTTGAGTTGTTTATTTGTTTAACTTATTTTGCAAGGATTAGATAGTACACTCAACACAAGCAATCATTCGGACTGATATTAAAATCGTCCAAGCAAGGTATGAAAAGTTCTTTGACCCCATGAGTGGCAATGGGAATACAAAGTAGGAAGGAGAATGCAAACTGACCCCAAAACAAGAGAAATCAAAACGAATTGACCCAAAACAGTTTGATGCATTAACCCTGGTACATTCGTATAGAGGAATATAAAATACCATGCAGTCATTAAAACAAGACATAAAATTTAATGATGTGAAAGAATGTTCATATCATTAAATTAAAAAGTAGGCTCTAAAAACATTACAAAGTGGATCAGTTTGTATAAAAATATAAATGTTGTTCATATAAATTTATTTTATCTACTATACAAATTTATATGTTTAAATTGAAGACTGTTTACCAAAATTCTTATAAGTCATCTTCTTTTAGCAGCAGAATTATGGTTGTAGTTTAAATATTTTTATTATATTTATCTTTCCCCACCTAGTGTTTCTCCAACAAACATGGAATGCTTTGTAGAAAAAGAAAAACATAATATAACATATTGGGGAAAAAAAGTAAAAGTAGGGGAAAATTCCAACAGAAGTTCTGGGAAGTAGAATCATCAGACTTTGAAACAATTAAATGAGAACATCAGGGAGAAGAAGAGGAAGAAAGAGGATTCTAATTTGATCTAAACATCACTGAGATGGGAAAAACACAGGAGCATCATTAATTCATCCTATTCTGCAATAACAGTGCTACTACTCAGCAGTGTTTTATGGCTTTGTTCTCTAATCATACACCTATCTCCCTTGCAGAGACAATGACTATTGCCAGCACTGTGTGTTTCTTCATCACTGGATTGATGTATTTTTATGAAGCGAACCAGACATCAGTTTTTACACAAGAAAAAATTTCAAGTTATAAAATTGTCCTGTATCCTCAGGCTCTCGCAATGAGGAACCAACAGTCTCAACCTGACTATAGTCTCATATTAAACTCACATATCCTTGGGGCTTGGGACATTTTAAAGATTTTGAATAGGAGTAAACTCTGGCTTAAAAATGTAAAATAAATAAATAAATAAATCTCACCCAAGCATATTATATGCAGAACTTTTACTTTCAGTAGCTGAGAGTTCAGATATCACATCCAGTACAGAGACAACTCTAGAGAAAATATTTAATGGGGTATTCTTAGTGCAATTGATTGATCTAAAACCGTGTGATTGGGAATCAACTGGGAAAGCAGAGAAATACAGTGTTCTCACCCACTGCAGTCTTGTTGCTTTCTGAGCTATAAATGTGACATCTCAACATTAAAATTATATAATTCTTAAATATCTGAAAAGACAATAAGATACTATGAACATGTTAATTTATAGTGAAGAGTATACAGCATTACATTCAAAGGAAGGCATCAATTTGAAAAGATGCAAATACATTTTAAGCATACCTGTACTATGCTTCAGTGTTTTTCACAAAATTGGGCATTGTGAAATTTTTTGGTTACTATTAACCTATGTATTAGCTTAAATTTATATCACTATCCTTGACCTCTCACCTGTTCTTCAGTTTCATTTTTCTTGCTATTTACAGGAAAACTATTTTTTTTTCTGAATCTATTATCACCCCTTCCTAGCATGTTCTTTGCCAACTATCCTCCTCATTACCACTTGTCCTTGAGGTTGTCTGCTGTCTGTTAATGGAATCTTAGCATTGTCTTTCTGACGTTAAAAAAAAAAATTCACTGTGTCTCAATCATCTGTCCAAAATGCAATCTCATGGAATACAGGAAGCTACTCCTGTGCAGTCTTCCATGCCTTAAGGACAAGTCAAGTTTGACAGTAAAATGCCCTATTAATATCACTATTTAGCAGCATAGTTTTAATGTAAAATCTTTTAGAATATCTTTACTACAGCAAAAGGAATATGTAGCTTCGGCTGTTCTTATAGATTTTAAAGGATTTTTAATCTACAGATGGTAGCCTATAAATTCGAGCTCAAAGGAAATGCTACTGCAACTCAATAGGAGTTTTTATTGGATTGTTTACAGAGAATTATAGTTATAATCAAAAGCCAGAAGAGAACAAAAGCTGAACGCATCCTTTCTCTTTTCAAGTGATTTGAATGCTTCATTTCTACCTGTGTAATTCCTAAGTTAGAATTTAAATGTATAAGGCAAAAGTTTGAGTTAGGTAGCATGAAGATAAGGCGAGAAGTTTGGGAAAATTCAAAAGTCATGAAGAGCTCTCTGATAATTAGTACTTTGAGATATTTATACTGAAATTTGGTAATTTATCCAATGTATTTTCCTTCTTGGTAGCAAATGCATCTATTATGTACAGACTGCATGGAGAAACACGAGGATTCAACCAACAAATATTTATTTAATACTTAAAAGTGAAAAATATATTGTTTCCAAAACAATGTGTGAAGATTTTACAAAGAGGAAGGTATTTGAACTAGGCATCGAGGAGTAGCCCATAGTTAGCTATAGCATCAAGGACAGGGACCAAGCACACGGGGTCTTGAATATCACCAGGCTAATAAAGTGAGATGTCTTTCAGCTAGTCATTTAGGAAGCTATTACCTTGTCTGGGCAGAAGAGTAACAGGACCAGAGTTGTGACTGAGGAAGACTAATCATTTGTAGTGTGCACAACAGATTATCATAGAAAGAGCCTGGAGGTGGAGAAGCCAGCTAAGAGTTTAATAAAATGGTGCAAGTAGGAAGTGACAATGACTCACATATTTTCTTACAAAGAAGGAGATGTGTAGTTATAGGAAAGCAATTTCCAAAAATGATTTTTTTGAGAATGATATTGCTTTATTTTAGTGATGCTGTTTGAGATATATTCCACCAGAAGACATTACCTACAAGAATAAAAATCCTAAACCAAATGCCTACCCCAAGTCAACTTCCATATTACATTCATTTTTGCTATAATAACTTTTCCCTACATGTGTCTCAAAGCTTCCACTTACTCACTAGCAATTATTGGAAACTTTTTCAGTAGTCAAACCTTTGAGATGGCTGTTAGAACTTGAACTCCCATTATAGCACAGACATTCAGTCACCAAAGTCTCTCCCTGGGACATCTAACTGGTGAACAGTATTAGGAAAGCATAAGAAACAGGAACCTGCCTGGTCTCTAATACATCAGAGGCCTAAAAGCCAATGATGCATCCACATTTTTAAAAAACCCTCTGATTAGTCTTTTAAATTTGTAAGTTTGAAACTATGTGAAATTCTTTTTTTTTTTTTTTGAAGAGAGCTTTTCTCACATCCCTGTAATCAGAAATATTCAGGACACATTACTCTTCCTTCTTCCTCCTGGTGCTGTTGACAGGTGATTTCAAATAGCATCTCAAACACTTCATCAACTATGAATGCAGTGCTAAATGAGTGGGTAATTTCCAAGCAAGGACCCCAGGTAAGTAAGAGTGTTCTCACTTCTCACCTAGGAGGTCTCTTACTAACATCTCAATGGGAGCTGGATATCATCTTCAAAGGAGGTCCTTGTCTCTGAGGAAAGCAGTCTACAATTCCTTATTACAAATAGCTGTTCTCTCTTAGTCTATAGATTCTAGTTCTTATCCACAATCCTTTCATATCATTTTTTAAAAATACCATTATATTGCCCATTCTTTCTCATTGTCCCTATACACTATTTCTTCCTATGAAAACTTTATGTGAAAATTTTATGTATATATGCTTGATAAAATCATGGAATCAAGGCATTGCCCAAATATTAAGGTCCAATATTGGGATGCATTCCAAACAGCGAGCTTACCAATGGGTGATATCTGTAGCTCTTAAAATAGAAGAAAAGGGAGAAAAAGGGCTTCTGTTTATGAACAGCAAAATATACAGTAACTCAAAAGAAATGTAAACGATGATGTAAGTTATCTTGCAAGTATCTATTTCCTTTCAGATAAGCAATTAGAAAAAAATATAAGTTTCATGTGTTATTCAAATGGTCCAGTCACGAATTTGTGCTCCTTTTAGACAAAGACGAGAATTTTGGGAGGATATGGTGACCAAAGAAGTCAATACTGAAACATAAAGTTAAACCTCAGTTTCAGGAAACTGAGAAGAATTGTGGAAACTCAAGAGTGTACCCAAGAGGTTCCTGACTGGGATGGGCTCCATTAAAGTAAGGGGAACCTGTATTCATTCCCAAATGTCTGAATGCCACTTTTGGAGATATGCATAAGTGTGTATAAATGGAGATGAAGCTAGTCTAAACTCTGATTCAAAAACATTCTATTAGGAGAAAGGAGATGTGTGAGGCAATAAGTACATTCCCATTATAAAGACACAAAATAGTTCTTAAAAACCTGTACAGGAGTCTCCTCTTTTGGGAAGCCCTCTGTGATGGCTCTTTTCCTCTATAATGAGAATGTGGCAAGTTGGGGAAGAGGTATTTTAGATACTTGGGGATTTTACAAACTACTGGGGCTCTGTGAAACCCTACTGATAGTCAATGTCAGTGACATCACGTGACACTATAAATACTCTTGGGTCTTTATAAATCAGATCTGCACGAAACCATTGTTGGCAGCAATAAACTTTTAGATAAGCTCTGTATTTCATCCAAGATGCCATTTATTTGAGGGCAACCCCATATTTTATGCATCACCAAGAAAAAATACGCTGGCAATTAAATTATCGCACAACTTTGATTTAAGCTGTATCCCAATCTCATATGTTAAAACGTGCTAAAATGTGTCTTAAAATAATGAATTTTGGTGTCATTTTGTAGCCAGATTATAGAAACCCCCAAGTAGAGAAAGCTAATAATGTTTGAGGGAAAACAGGATCAAATAAGGTAGGAAATAACCTTCCTTTGGTTGACATAAAAGTGACGAGAAGAGAGAAAATAATGAGGATTATGTCCTCTGAAGGTATATAAATTTTACCCCTTCTCCTGGCTTGTGTGACTTGGGAGTGAGAAAGGAGGTGGCCATTAGAAGAACTTAGAGCAAAACAGCCAAGGAGGGTAGTATTGACATGTTGCTTCAGTATCGGCCCCCAAAGTCAGGCAGACCTAATCATTCTAGCAGCCCGGATCCTGCTTTTCAGCAATCTCAGTAACTTATTTTGGTGTTTTGCTCCCTTACTGAGTCACATTTAGTTTCCATGCATATGTGTTTGTTTGCTGTTTTAACCTCAGGTATTCTGCCGTCAGGTTTTTTAATCTTGGATGAAAATTTAGTCTCTGCTACTTCTGCCAACTTTCCCTGTTGCTCTTGGCCATTTTGTCTTTCTGACTGCTTCTTGCTATCTGTTGGTGGAGTTTCCAGTCATGGCACTCCACCCTTATTCCCTGGAATACCACCACTGCCCACAGACAGACATTCGGCACCTGTATTACAAGGTAATTGCCTATTATCAGATCATCTGTTGCTTGGAATGTGTGAACTTCCTCATATTGCTAAGATCTGCTCCAATAGCTACTCCTTATTGGTTATTTTCTCCAATACTCGGTTTTCAGCCCTCTGTAGTCCTCATGACAACTGAGCCCTGATTCTGTCAGGTGTGGACAGTTTCAGATTAACTAGGTGTGGCAGAGGAAGATTAAAGGCTTTTAGTTTTATCTTATGGATTCTAGATGTGGAAAAAGATGAATTAGAGAAAAGCAGAATTCTTCAGTATTGGGAAGGAAACATTTCAGAGGCTGTGACATTGGGGAAGAGAAAAGCTCCACCACACAGAACCCAGAACAGGTTTAGTCTCAAGTTAAAATTTCAGAAAATCTATGAAGAGTAATTTCTAATTTAGGATTACATGTAAACTAGTATAATAAAAGATAAAGTATTAGTGAGAAAAATATTATAGTTTAGAGTTTACTTTCAAGGGCAGTTATTTTCTATCATTTGAGCAGGTAAAAATATTAGAATCATTCCTATTCATAATGAAACAACTAGGATAGGGAGGCTAAGCAACTTCCCATTTGGAAATGAATGAGTTTATAAGAGCCAGCATTTAAAAAACAGCTCTTTTGACACATGGGCTTATGCTTCTCCTACTATATGGTGCTGTTGGCAGTTTAGGTTTTAAAATTAACGGATGACATTTATGGTTGGGTTAGGTCTAAATTACTTTAATTTTGCTTTGCCATCTTTCTTATTGAATAAATAAAATAACAGCAAAACTACAAAAAAAGTCACTTTCACTCCAGTAGAACTATAACAGGACAAATAGTTGGTATAGGGTTTGTTTTTTTTTTTTTTTTGACCAAATTAGGTATCTGCAAGAGTAATACAGCAAATGCAGTTCTTTTAACATGGTTGGCACCCAGTAAATGTTAATTTGATAGAACATTATCATCTTGGAGATTACAAAAAAATAATCATGAATGAAATATCTAATTCAAAACACGGCCATCAAAATTATGACAGATCAAAATATTGCTCTTAAAATCAGATACATATCCTTCTGCCTTACAGATCCACATTTAACATGCTCATCAATGGGGAAAAAAAGAATGACATAACATGGAGACGTCAGTCTTGGGCTCAAATGGAACTTAACCCGTTTTTAATTCCAAGGGAACTCCCATTGCATATTCTCCTGTGATCCCTCCCCCAGTGTTATTCATGTTCTGTGCTTTCCAGTGTCTTCCTGCAAGGTAAAGAGGGAGCAGTCGTACCTGGACCATGTCTCAAATAGCAGTCCATGTCTGTCACCATATCTCTGCTTCTCCTGCCATTACTTATGTTCATCTGTTCCTTTATATTTACCTCTTCTAAAAAATAAACTAAAGGAGAGTGTAAAGAATGGAACACAATTGACAAAAGAAATGCACCTGACAAAACTCTTCAGTTCTCTTCTAGTATGGCCTAAAGAAGACTAAAAGCACGCAACAGCTTATAACCAAGGAGAGATGCACCACCAAAGCTAC
>PVKM010038901.1:0-13954 GCA_004027735.1 Carollia perspicillata | reverse complement strand
CTACACACGTCTTACTAGAGATTCTCTCTCTTGTCCTGGTTGTGTTGAAGTAAGTGGCCATGTTGAGGAAGTCCATGTGTCTAGGGAGCAAGGGTGGCCACTGGCCAAGGCAAAGCCAGAAAATGAGAACAGCCTCTAGCTGATAGACAACAAAAACTAATTCTCTAATCACCCATGTGAGGTTGGACATTTTCTTTCCCAGATGAACCTTGAGCTTGGACTGAAGCCGTGGCCAGCACTTTGACTGCAGCTTTTAGGTGGGGCCCTGAAGCAGAGAACATACCAAAGCCATGTCCAGACTCCTGACTCACAGAAACGTGAGATAATAACCATACTGGTTTAAGCCACTGGTTGGTAGTGCGGTGTTACACAGTAATAGGTAATTAAAACAAGGAGTGAGTATTCAGTGGAAGGAAAGCATGGGCTTCCTGGGGATGTCCTATCACACCTGCCACCCTAGGCAATAGGCCGGTCTCATCTCTACTGCTTCGGGATTTGCAGCTGGGAAACTCACAGATGTTCCATAGACAATGGAGGCAAATTATCAGTCTTGCTCCTGAGTACAGTTTGGATTTGGGGATAAATATCACTATATTGTAATTTAGAGTTGGCTGTATATAAAAAAAGCATACCAAATAATTTGGCTCAGACACAAAGGGTTATGAATTCTTATATAAACAAATCCAGATATAGGCAATTCAGGGCTGGTTTCTGGGCTCCATTAAAGGAGGAAGATATAAGAATCTAATCTTTTAACAAGGCTCATTGTCATCTCTAATTATATTACACTTTTATTACTAAGGGAGAAAAGAAGTTGGAATTCTGGAAGCCAGTTAGCAGTATCTACCACATACTGAAATTTCTAAAATTGTTAAATCTTGAAGAATGCTTTAGGAATACAATTAGGTGGCATAAATAAATGTGTTCCTGAATTGTATTTATAGTAATGCTACCATAGCATGAGATAATGATGAAGCAAGATAGTTGGTAATAACATTTAATTTATGATAAGTGCGTTATAAATAGTAACTATACCCAAACTTCTACTCTTAAGTTGTCAGAGATGCAGAAACACCATTCTAATGCCAAATAAAATCAATACCAACCACTCAAGATTTATAAATGAGCTCCAAATAACTTGATATGACAAAAGTTAAATTATACTTTCAAAGTATAAGCATGACCCTAATGTGTCATGTTTTAAATATATCATCATTAATAACTGATCTATTTCTACACCATTCTTCCTACTTTTGAACTCATGGACTACGGATAATCTATGAACATTTGACCAAAATAGAACACCAACAACAAAAATAGGAGAAAGGAAAAGGTAGCTGATAAAAAATACAATTAGCCCTGGCTGGTGTAGCTCAGTGGACTGAGCACAGGCCTGTGAACCAAAGGATCGTGGTTCGATTCCCAGTCAGGGCACATGCCTGGGTTTCATGCCAGTTCCTAACAGGGGACACACAAGAGGCAACCATACATTGATATTTCTTTCCCTAACACTTCCCCTCTAAAGATAAATTAATAAAATCTTAAAAAAATACAATTAGATATCACTGCTTTCCCAGGAGACCAAATAAATGCAAATTATTGAATAAATGGTGTGTCCTAAATATATATTAATCTCAGAGAATTATTCTATCATGTTCTATTACTGTTTTAGCTGGCAACAATATTAAAATATAAAGCTTTTTATATACAGCAATTCTACTTAAAAGCACTTATTTTGGGTGGGGGTAAAGAATAAGGTATTTTTATTGCTACAACACACATGATAACATAAAAATATCAATAGGCAGCTGTTCAACAATACAGAATTAATAAATGCATTATGGTGTAGACAGGTAATAAACACTGCTCAGATTTTTTAAACATCAGCCAAAGTCAGCCAAAGATTGTATCACAAACACTGACCAGCTTTGCCCTCCCTTGTCTCCCATGCCCAACCGAGTTACTTAAGAAAAAAAAAAGCAACGACATTACAGAGGCCATTTTATGGAATAAAACTTGAGTGTCCTGAAAAAGCCCAAATGGAACTCCTTTGAAAATCCCAAATAAAAAAAAGAGAGAGAGAAAGAATAGAAGTGGACCTGAAGCAGCTTCCTAAGAATGTGGATTTTCCTCTGATGGTATTAAGGTTAAATGTAATTCATTTGATGTGACAGACAATGGCTGATAATTATCTCAGACCTCCCAGTGCCAGAGCTAAAAGCCAATTTAATTAGCATTTTTATCTGACCACTGGGCTTTTATTACTGCAGAACAAGATTTTGAAACAGCAGTGTTCTTCTAGAAGTATAAAAATAAATACTTTTATTCTTTCTATATGGTATGTCAACACATTGTGGAGATTTTTTGCTTTCAGTTTTATTTTCCAGGTCTGTATTCTATATCCTACACTGTCACTTCATCAAGAGAAGGCTTTTCTTCTTTTCATAACACAGATGCAAGAAGGAAACAAATGTATTGATATATGAAAAAAAATCTACCCAAGACTCACTTGAGTCAGGATTTAGGTGACTTTCAAGGATTGTCTAAATATAGAAACAGAGTGGTCTTTGGCTTACAATACAGGCCATGGTCTCTAAAGGGCCACTGTGTGGTATTATTTCAGCCTGGGGGCATCACTCAGGCCTTCACTGTGTATCTGACTCTAGTTCCTTCACTTGCTATGAAGGTCAGTACTAAGGCATTGCTTCTTAAGAGTCCTCAAGCAGAACGACTTCTGTTTGGTCTCCTCTACCCACATCTCCTCTCTGATCTCACCCACTCCTGTAGGCCATCTATCACTTCCACAGTGATGGCTCTTGTGTTGATGCACATCTTTAGGTTAAGTTTCACATGCCTTGCCATTCCTATAGACCCAACTGCCAAAAAGACTTCGATATAAGATATGTCTAAAGCTCAACATGAGTTATGCTGAACTCACTGAGTGACCCCAAACTCACCATCTACCTCATCTTGGCATATCACTATTCTTTCCAGAACCTAAGCTAGATACAGAATTGTCTCTGTTAGTGTATGGAAGTGGTTCTTCCCTACCTTCTAGGAAAGGTACACATCTCCTTTTTTTGGTAGAACACTGTTGCCCTTCCACACTCTAACCATGGGGTTCTAATCACAAGCCGCTGTTCTTTGTGAGCCAGGGTAGAGTGGGGAGGAAAGGGTAGTGCTGCTCAGGTGGCTGAGGTGCTTTGTCAGAGCCGTACTCAGTACCTCTTACTTTCTACATTCTTATCAATAATTTATAACAGGTGGATATGATAGAATGGCCATTTTTCTCATTATTAGGCAGATATTTTTGTTATTCAGAAGTGAAATGAGGTTTCTGAATAGGAAGTTGAGGTTGATCATCCTATGTCAGGAATGCTATAAATATGGATCTTGAAATGATTTTATTTCTTACGCTCCATCATTTCTTAATGTTTTCTAAATAATGAGCAAGAGTCATTGAACTTTTTTCAGCAGTCCACGTTTAGACAGTCATATGTAGCTAGAAGGCCATTATTTTGAAACTATAACTAACCCAATTATATTGGTAGTTTTACTTCTCATGGAGATGTTTTCTTGTGGGTAGAAGCATTTATAGATGGGAGAGGAAGCTGTTCATATTTTTGTTTATCGAGGTGATTTTCTTGACGTCAGTGAAATTTCCACTGAACTACACACAAGAGCCAGACATGCTCCTCCTCCTGCCCACTAAGTGTTTGAATTTACAATTAGTTAAGGGACTCTGCCTCCAAAAATACTCTTATTTATCTATCAAGCAAACATGCTTGAAACCGTAATGAACAGCAAGTTCTGGAACACATTTTTTTGGGCTTTACAGTAAGAACCTATTTGAAAATCTTGCTGCCGCTTACCTTTCTTTCAGTTTGACCATTTTATAAGGGCTCTTTATTTGCTGCAAAATATCACCACTCTTGATAAAGCCAGCTACTGCTTCCAAACTTCCTCTGTTCACACTAAAGAACAGCAGCATTGGAGGTTATCTCATCTAAACCATTTCATGGATGGTAAGGTTATAAAAGCAATACAACTTTAAATATATTTAAATATTTATATGTTAGAGGCATTTTTAAAGCTATTCATAGTGAGTATCTCTAGCTGCATGGCATTTTATAAGTTTCTAGAGACTAAATATACAATTCTAAAAAATCGAGATTTTTACTTTTTTCATTAATTGTGAGCACCAGCACTACATTAAAAATATATATAAATCCACAAGGATTATACTATTTAGATTAGATTTTTACCCTGAATTATAATTCAGACCTTTCAACACACACACACACAGTCATAAGGTTTTAATTAGATCTCTTTTACATAAATTAAGATGTTGGATCCAGTTCTAATTTTTATATTTGTTTAAAATATTGTGGAAAATATTTTAATATTGTGGAAAAGTGAAGACCACTGGGATAAAAACAAACAGAGATTCCCATCACAGGAGAGCCATGCCCATCCCTTGTGTTTGGCAGGGACTCAAGGCATGTAGGAGAGTGGGGAGGTTTTATAGTAAAAAGGAAAGGAAAGGCTTACGGATGCCTGATTGTAGGTTGGTGGCAAAGGAAAGCTGGAGGCTGGTGAACTAGAAGTGGTGCCTCTTATACAGTTGCTTTGGAGATCTTATTTGGGTTTCTCTGTTTGATCCTGAGTTGGAAGCCGGGGAGCAAAATAGGAAAGTTTGCAGTCATTGACCATGTCCCATCCATTTATGGCTATTTTATACAGAAGTTGTGGTTTGGTTTCCAGGGCTGGTTACTGAACAGGTTGAAAGTAAGAGAGAGTTCCATTTTCATACATGGTCTGGCCATTGTCCATTTGAATATTCAGTCCCTTAGTGTCACAGATAAAATAAAACAGTCTTACTTCATCAAAAACACTGGATTATTAGAACTGTAAAAATATATCTTCATGAAATGTGGTTGGGAGGCAATTCTCCATAAGTCTTCTGTTTGCCTGCACATCTTGCAAGCAGGGGCATTTCATCCTTTATTCCAGGTCTACTTAAAAGGAATTTGGTTTCGGGAATAGCCTTGGGAGACAGAAGGAGTAGTTTTCTCCAGAACAGAGCATAGATGTCTTTCCAGCCCAGTATATCAAAGATAATGTGTCCCTCCAAGGAAAAGTTAGGACAGGTTTACTTCATAAGACATTTGAGCAGCCAAAATTTAGGCTTCTTCAGTTATAACGCAAAAGCACTGTGTGTGCAACATCCACTTGGGGTGCTCCACATGCCCTCACGAGGCTTGGAGACGGGGAAGTGAAGAGAACAGGAAGCCCGAGCTGCTTGCTATGGCGTGAAAGATAAAGTCCTTAGTCTCTGAACCAAGCATGTCATGTCGTCTACCAAAATGCAAGAAACTGGAAGGTTAACTTGCTAGCTTAAAAGCAGGGTAAAACCTCCAACTCCTCTGCTCCTGACAAGTGAGTGTCAGGTACCGGTACCCAAATAATCAAGCATGTACGTGAATACTGTTTGTTTCTCCCTTTGGTTTAGGATTATAACCGGGATTGCAAGAATAATGCAGAAAAATGCAAAAAGCACTTTGAAAAAAAATCATATAAGTGAATTCCAATTGTATATGATAAATAGAAAGCCATTTAGTGCTTATGGGCAGATGGGGCTAACGAAATAAAGCTTCTGACAGTGTTTGTCAAGATGCATGTGCACTACTCCTTCCCAGGTGGTTCATACTGAAATAAGGCCAAAAATCAAAACTATAAGAATGAAAAAGATTGCAGAAAATGCTCAGATTTAATTTGTGTTTAGTACTTATACTCCACCCTCAACCTCATAGAAATAGTTGCAGCAGAGTTACCGAGATTTTTACTGCAGGATAAAATATCAGTGCACCTGGTATGTCTAAACCAGTTACTTATAAGCTGCCAACATTTTCATCTTAATGGAAATAGATCTAACTAGAAAAAATTCATGAGCTTAAAATACATCTAAATAATCATCCATGGATTGGAAAATAGATGGTATTTTTAAAAATGTACTTAATCATGTAAGAGTGCTTCTAGGTCTGTATAATTCAGTTGGTAAGCAGAGTTTTGCAGAGTTCTTTGTGTACAGTAATGGGTCCTTCTGTAAGTCAAGTTACTACTTTTAGGGTTTTTTTTAGTGTAATGTTTTATTGACTAAGGATTTGTCAATATCATTTTTTTTAACTTTATCCAGTAAGAAAATTTGAGATCATAGTCTCAAATATACATTGATTATGTCCTTTTGAAAAAATGACTCAGGGCTTAGATGACAATATTTGGCCCCAAGTTTACCATGTGCTAATGAGCCACTGAAGCAAGGACATTTCCAAATCTGCCAGAGGACTGCATTTCCTTTTTCCTGAAAAATGAGACCAACATGCTTTAAACATCAAGGCGAGCTACTTTTTAAAATTAAAACTAAATATATAAGGAGTGGATAATTTGCCTTGAAATAGCCATCATATACCATTTTTCTTTTTTACAGAAGATAAGATGTTATCTATGTGATCAAGATTATAATGTTCATTTTCAAGAACTGGGGACAACTTCAGAGAAATATAACAGCCTGAAAGTAAAATGGGTGGGAACTACATGTCCACAGATAGGGCTTATAAATGTATGGGGACCCAAATATCCTTTGATCCAACCAAGAAGACACAGGTGTCACCCCCAAACTCTATTATATTCAAATGCATAAGTTAAGAGTTATGCTTTCATAACATTTATGACATAATTTAAATAATGTATAGAATAAGATACTCAAAAGGTGGAGAATAAGACTGTTTCCTCTTGCTCAGCAGAAATTTTTAATGGGTTATCCCCAAATTATTTCATCATAAGCATTTTTAATATGAATCAGGATGTCACCTGTGTGCCATAATCTGATAAAAAAATACTTGGAGCACATCAGCACCCCTGTCCTGTTTCATGCTAATAATGCTCCCTTCAGATTTGTAATTCGGCCTCCTGAGTGGCAGAGGGAAGGGCTCTTGGCAGTGGGACAGGTCCTGTTATTGAGCCCAGTGACTTAATAAGGTGTCAGCCTGCTGTATTGCCCTGCCATGCACTTATCTCCCAGAGACGGAAAAACTCTCAAGTGATACGATTATTTTTCTCAACCTTGAATATTGAGCACCAGATCCTGGGCCATAGTGATCCCACCCAATTATAGTAAATTCTTACTTAATGTTGTAAATAAATTCTTGGGAACTGCAACTTCAAGGAAAACAATATATAACAAAAAAACAATTTTCCCACAGGCTAACCAATATAAACAAGAGTGAAGTTTCAATGGTGCTTTTCTGGTCAGAAAAAAATTACCAAACTTCTAAATAACAACCAAACACTTCTAATATTAAACATTGAAATAAACGTGAGCTATACACGTATTTAACAGAAAGAAGAGAATTATTTTCCAACCTGCTTAATCCAGTTCAGAATCATGGTGGCTGGAGCCACTCCTGTCAGCTCAGGGTGGCAGGCAGGACCCACCCTGGACAGGATGCCCTTCCATCCCAGGGTGCACACACACACACTCACTCAGACTGGGACAACTGGGACAATTGAGATACACTAATGAACCTCACATGCACAGCATTGGGATGAAGGAGGAAATGGAGGACCTAGCGAAAACCACACAGACATGAGGAGGAGAATGTGCAAACTCCCCACAGAGAGTGACTCCGGCTGGGAACCGATTCCCCCACGCACCCTCATCAACACTGTATCTAAACAATATGGAACAAAATAACATTATTCCAGGACCTGTTCTGCAGGTGGGAGACCCCAGCCGAACCAGCTCACCTGTTCCTCTTTACTGACACAGTGTGCTATCAACAGAAGTTTTGTACAAAAATAGTCATACTTCATTGGAAACTCAGACAAGGGAGTGGGGGTCCTGAAGAAAACCCCAGCTGTAAAGACAGCTTCTCTGTCTGAGAAAGAATGACTGTGAGCCAAAACAAACACTTCTAAAGATCAATGACCTCTCAAATCTAATTCCAGACCAGCCCCTGTTTTAAGAAGTGAGATGATTGACAAAATCAAGTTAAAAACAGGTAGTTTTGAATGCAAATTCAAGAACCTAGGATTATCTGATAAAAAGACAGGACATATCCTGGGAAAATCACTTGAGAAAAAACAAAAAGTTCTAGAAGCATTGTTCATCTCTAGACAAAAATTGAAGAGAAGATCCTGCCACAGGGCTGAGCCTCAGGTCTGCCCCTTCACCGCCATGTACACAGAGACCTAATAAGATGCTCGATTCCTCATCACTTTACTAAACTGAATGGTGACCTTGAGGAGGGACCCTGAAGCCTAAGCCTTTTGATGGGCTGATCACTTACATTTCAGCTTTATTTTCCTTTCCAGCCCTTTAAGCTAGGACATCAAGATCATTTTAAATCATACTTGCTCTTTGGAACAAAGGTTGTCTGATGGCTGAGGCTTTTTTATCAAGAGCTGGAAGGTTAATCTGTGAGTGTTTACAGCCCTGGAATAGCCCTAAGATCAGGCTGGAAGAGGAGGCATGCTCAGTAGGGATTCCTAATTGACCAGTTAAGAAACTGGGCAGAGACCTTCGATGAATTGCTAAAGGGGTATGTGGAGGCAGATCCAGCATGTGTTAATGATGCAGACAATGCACGGGCAAGGATTGGTTATTGTCAGAGAATTTCAACCAGGGTTATGTGAGGATGGCACTGATAAGTGAAACAAATCGGGCATGTGGGAAACGGCTGTCTAAATTTTTTTTTAGAAATCTATTGCAGCTGATTATTATAGTAGATGAGACCATGGCCCAAGTTACACAACGTTGGCTTCCTAAAAGACTGGTAATTGCTATGTAGGATCCCCAAATTAAAAGAAGTGAGACACTAGCTTGCCTCAAGGCTCACATGTACATGTCATTTACAAAATTCAGTCATGTTTTTGACATTGGTTCCTACTATGGTCAGAGTAATCAAACAAAAAATGGCCGTATCTCTCCACATATCCATTGCCTATAACTCATTATTTCATTTTTCTCTTTGTTTACCACACTGACCATCTCTCAAAAGGTCCATTGAGTAGTTTTCTGACAGGAGCTGGCCAGCTGGGCCAGGCATGGTGGAGCCACCACTGCACTGTGCGGCTCTGCTACAGGGGATGGTCACCTGCTTTGGTAGCTTGTTCTGCTTTTTTGGATGAGTATCACAGCCATTCCACATCTACTTCCCAATATTCAAGTCAGCATTTGGAAAGCAAAAGATGAAACTATAGTTTATGGCAAGACTGGAATAATGTATTTCTCCCCATTGGTTCACAATGTTCTTAACAGACCCTGAAACAGGAGTTTCTATGTTTCAAGATATAGCAGCATAGTTTATTTTCATTGTTTTTTTTTTAATTTGAATGTTTTAATTTTTCTTCACAGCTTTTTCCTAGGACTTAGAGGGCTGGCCTGAGACAAATTCAGCTTATAACCAATGTAATGTGTCCAGACTGCTCCCCCGACACAGGATAACAAGAACGAGTTGCACAAACTCGATGCACTGACTCCATCCCCTGAAGCATGACCAACTGTATAACCCCACACATTCACTACCCAGACTGCAGCCCTGAACCAGGGGCTTGAAACAGTAGATGCCCAATGTTTTGGAGTTTGATAGACCTTGAGTTCACAAAAAAAAAAAAGACTGATGGGTTTCTGGGCTGCTGATTAAAGTGTAACAAGACAGATATGTCTTAAAGAGGCCTTGCTACAGAGGTTTTCAGGCCTAGTTCTGCGTCAGAACCACAATTTTACAATGAAAAATGAGGCTCCTGGAATTTATGCAACTTGTGCAGAGTCAAATAGTAAGTAATTTAAGCTCTGAGATGGGAGTGAAGCTGAGACTTATTTATTCAAGTTCAAAGTTTTGCTTTCCCTATAGGGCTACACTGCTTCTTTGCAATATACATACTTTTTCCTACTAAATAGTTAATTTACTTTATTCTTTTATTTTTTAAGTTAGTAGTCTTTTCTTTTATTTTTTTATTGTTGTTCAGTTATAGTTGTCCCAATTTCCCCCCTGTTTACTTCCCTGCCCTGCCTACCTGCACTCCCACAGTCAATCCCTGCCCTGTTGTCCACGTCCATGGATCCTTCATACCTGCTCCCTGACTAGACCCTTCCCCTCCTTTCTCCTGTTATCCCCTCCCCCACCCCTTCTGGTCACTGTCAGTTTGTTTCTTATTTCATGTCTTTGGTTCTATTTTGCTTGCTTGTTTGTTTTGTTCATCAGTGTCCACTTATAGGTGAAATCATATGGTATTTGCCTATAGAACTAATCTTAAATTTAACTTGGAATTTTTCTCCCTATTATTAAGTTGCATCTTTTGGAATGTTTCCTGAGGGACATAGTATCTAAATATCATCAGGGCATGTGAAAGGCACAAATTACATATTTATGCATATAAATTATGAAAACAGAAAGTTGACCATGAAATATAGACATGATTTTGGTGATTTATTATAAAAAATGGCTTTCACATTAACGAAAAATGCTTGGAATATAAAATTGCATACATAATACAGTTTGATCTTGTACTGCTGATCAGGTTAATTCTTTCTGAAGGGCTGAGAGAAACTGTAAGCACACAGACAGCTTGTGACACAGAACATATCAGAAGAGTTTAACTGAATTTTTCACCTGATTTGAGCTACATAAATTACCAGATCACTCAATTTTCCTTTGAAACCCTCCCAGTGGGGATTACACAAGCTCCCAATTAACTCTACTAAGTAAGTCAAGCTATTCAAATTGCTTGGGTAATGCATGTCTGGAATATATTCACTGTTTTGTTACTTTAGTGCTTTGGGCCCAAACTGCTACTTAATCCCTGCCTCTCCTCTTCCTTAGTAACAAAACCCAGGTATCATTCCAAGCAGCACTTTCCATAGTTAAGAGCTACATTTCCCAGCCTCTGTGTAGCTGGAAATGCCTGATGAGAAAAATGTGGAAGTTGGTGGATAGGACTGGGAAAAAGCACTTTTGGAACGAGACAGAACTGGCATGGTACCCCCTCTTTTATTTTAGTTGCTTCTCTGAAATGCAATTACGATGATCTGGAGGTAGTCCAAAAGATGGAGGACCCATGCAAAAAAAAATGATAAAATGGAAAAAAATGAAAAAAAATAAATTTTTGATTGAATTACTGCACAGCAGTCAAAATAGCTCAGGATTTATTTCTAGCCTTCCTGTATGAGAGAGAAATAAACCTCTATCATGGCGAAGCCATTATTATTTCTAATCTTTGTTACTTGAAGCCAAATGCAATTTTATGCTGGTACATTGTCCATTCTGTCTAGGGCCAGCTCAGGCTCAAATGGAAAAATGGTTACCCAACCAGTAGCTGTAATCATATAGCTGGGAAATTGAGTTCCTCATTCTTAAGCTCTCTTCTTTTTTCTCTTTTGTAACAACTCATCATTACTTGAAGTTTGTGTTATTATTTCCCATATGAAAGTACATTGTTTGAATAGAAAGACTGAGTCTGAAGTGATGTTAGCAGTCAGTATGGTACAATAGGCAGGGCTTGGGATGTAGAATCAGTGAGTCCTCAATTCAAATTTCAACTCTAACAATTTTCAGCTGTGCGCCTTCTGTCCAAATTAGTTTTCTTTGTGGTAAATGGAATAATAAGAGCCACCTCATTGGGTAATTTTTAAACATAATACTATGAAGTATCATGATATCCAATAATGGGATATATTATTTTTATTGTTTAATTTCTATAAAAATCGTATCCAAAGTGTTAGAGGAGATAGTGAAGCCTCAATAAAGTGCTCTAACGTTATTTGTAATCTTGACTGATCCATGGTTTCTACCAACACTGAGAACTTACCGCCGTTTACATTTTATCTGTGCTTGTTCTTCCCTACAGATGCTGAGTTCTTCAGATCCCGAGTCACTACGAGAGGCCCTTCTAGACAGTGGCTGGTCAATACATTTTTGAGGGTGCTGCTGTTAACTATGTTCTCACAAGTAGCAGAAAACATATAGAGGTACGTGTAATTGTAGTAATCAGAATTCAGTTATTTCTTTATTGCTAAAGCGCTATGTTTTATAAGCCCTGAACTAGCAGTATAAACAGTAAGAAAGGCAATTTTTGACAATGTATGTCATTTGAACAGGTCTTAATCATCACAGTCATACATTACATACCTTATTCCTAGTCTATCTAACTTGTCTACACCTTCTGCTTTAATTTTCAGGTGCACATAGCAGGTGCACAAAGGCCGTCTCCATCCACACTCTGATCGACACTGAATCTTCTCATTGCCAGTGCCACAGCTTCTTTCATGGACATTTTAAGTCAGCTTTTGGTACATATTAGAAAGTGGACAAATGCAATTTTGTATTGATTGTGGATTTCAGATTAAATTAAAGCTGAATTGTTAGCTAACAAACCAACTAAAAACTTCCCCTAATCTTCTTATTCAATATGTGAAAATAACCCAGTAAGCCATTTCTAGTCAATGTCATTATAATTTTACCATGACTTCAGCATTTGGGAGCATAATTATGTAATTAATTTTATATAACAGTATAAATTAACCATCAGGATGAGGTATTTTAAAAAGAATATTTAACTCAATCTGTTTTTGAAAGCAGAAATTACTCTAGAAAGAATATTAATGGTAGCTAGTATCATTAAATTCTGATTATAAAATGTATCCTAAATATATATATATATATATATTTAGAGAGAGAGAGAGAGAGAGACATATGGTAGACATATATATATATATATAGAGAGAGAGAGAGACAATGGTAGACAAGCATAATTAAGCAATTACAAAACTAAATGCTAATGCTAAATAGTAATGTACTGATGCCTCTTATTAAGATATAATTACAGCACTGGCTGGTGTGGTTCAGTGGATTGAGCGCGGGCCTGCAAACCAAAGGGTTGCCTGCTCTATTCCCAGTCAGGGGACATGCCTGGATTGTGGACCAGGTCCCCGGGAGGGGGCATAAGAGGAGGAACTGCACATTGATGTTTCTCTCCCTCTCTTTCTCCTTCCCTCCCCGCTTTCTAAAAATAAATAAATAAAATCTGTAAAAAAAGGTATAATTTCAAAGTGCACTAGTCAAGTGGTAAATTCCTGTTGTACCTCACTTTTAATGTGTCCTCTCATTGACTATGATCACATTAAACAATTAGACAAAAATATGCATGGTTATGAAAATAGAAAAAAATAGATGCTTTGTTAATAAGTGATAATGCTTTATACCAATAAGAGTTACTTATCCATAATCATATGTATTAAATCCACTTTACTTAACATAACCAATATACATTCAAATTATTCCATATTCAGATATTAAATGTGGCCTTGAGTATTTTAATATTACTTATAAATATTCTCTACCTCTAGAGTGCTCGCAGTTTGAGGAGGGATAATTATAATGCAGTTTAGTAAATTAAAACACACACCCACAATATCGTGTTCAAACTGATAAAGGACACTTACCCAGCTGCAAACTTTAAGAAAAGCTTCCTGTAGGAGATGATGCTTAAGGAAACATTAGACGTACTGACATCTCGCTGACTTGCCTTTTCACTGTGCTGGCTCTTCAGTTTGATGTAAATCTCTCCAGTGATGATGAAAACAAGTCTTCAAGGAAGGAGGAGGAATGGGAGCACAGGCTTGCTTCTTAGGTCCCACCAGTCCCGTCCCTAGTCACCATGAGCTGAAAGCTAAGGAAAGAACCAACAAAAAAGCACAAGTAAGGAATAAAACATCTGAATTAGGGTTATAAACCAAAAAGATGTCACACATATGCCTCAAAATGTGAGGAATTTGTTCTTGGTAAAATGAATCTGGGACTAAACAATATTAAAACTAAGAAAAGCAGGAAGTTGTTGCTGGTTGAGATAATTAAGAGATAATTAAGAGTTAATGGCCAAAGTAACAAGAACTCTC
>PVKM010038900.1:0-13952 GCA_004027735.1 Carollia perspicillata | reverse complement strand
GATTATGTTCCAGTTAAAGGTGAGATCATATGATATTTATCCCTCACCTCCTGGCTTATTTCACTTAGCATAATGATAAATGAACTTCTGTACTGCATGTTTCAGCACCGGGGGGCTATAATCCCTGATCCCTTGCATCATTTGCCTGTCTTTCCCACCTGACTGAGCCAGCAGGTCTGCAGCAATGTACGTGAACCACAACAGCGCCTGGCCCTACACCAACTCTCCAAGTGTAGATATCACTTCTGCTTGATGTCTTCCTCCCAAATCTTACTCCGGCTTACTTAATGAACAGTCCTAATGGAGAGCCCACAGGGGACGGATATCTGGGAAGCCTACTTCCATCTTAGTGAACTTGACACAGGACAAAGCTACCAATGAGGCCATGCACAAGTATTTGGATGTTGTGAACAATACATATGGCAGATATCGTTTTATCTTTTTTTCCCCACAGAAATGTAGAGATAAATGAGACCACATAATTGAATCTCAAAAGTGATAATTTATTAATGCATTAGTAACCAGTAGGCAAAACAAATCAAAATGAATCCTTTCTTATTTATTTCATTAGTAAAGCATTTAAAAGAAACCTAATGTGATACAGAGACTCTTTCACACATCACTGAATGAATTTATATATTCTAGTTTTAATTCTCTGAGTTCGCTTTAGGCTTACAAACTACTTATATTGTGCTCTGAACTATGATTCAAGACATTACAAACACATATCACGTGGATTTTCTGTCCACAATCCATTTGGCAAACCATAGAAAAGCACAGTAACAAATGTTCGACTCTTGGGCAGTACCAGGCGCTCTGAGACCAGCATGGCGGGTTCAGGTGCAGAAATTTGGGAACATCTGAAATTATGTTTCCCTTACATGTGTCACCACTCTTTTTTCTCCCCTCAATTTTTAGCTCCTTATTTTTCATTTGGTTATCCATTTTTTACCCCATACATCAGCTTTGTCTGCTTCCTTTCATTCTACTTACCACTCTTCATTCTTCCAGCCCATTCAAGCTCATATACAATAGGTTCTGTGACTTAGACCTCCTTTTATTTGCATATATATAATTTTTAAAAATATTTCTTCATCTCTTATCTGTATTTTTTGGGTTATATCCAGCCTTTGAAGCCAGCTCAGTTTTCCTTCCCCCAGGAAATTTCTCCTACATTCTCTATTTTGTCTCCTTCTAGAGAAACCTCATCCTCTAAGAATTTTTTCACGCCATAGTCACAAATTCACAAAGATTCCTGTTTGGTATTCCCAGTAAAGCATATATGCAGGAAATAGTAGAAGCTCAATATGAGCTTGTTAATAAATCAATGGTTGTTGCTAAAATAATACTGTTATATAGGCCCCCTTTATAGTCTCTACTCTATTTATTTCTTGAATTTTCCATTTTCTCTCAGTTACTACTTGTTTTTCATTTTCTTTTTCTTGAGCTTGCAGTTTCCTGTGGTAGGAGATTGTGGTGTCTGCTCAGGTTGGGGAGCACCCTCCTGAACAGGCATTGGAAAGCAGGGTGCTGGGCCATGTACAATGTATTCTCTCACATTAACAAGAATATAAGTTAATGAAACTTCAGATCTCCTGTTCAGAGCTACTGTTATAAACAAATGCATGTTCGCTAACAAATGCTATCATTTGTAAGAGTGTGCATGTACTTGCTAATTGTCAGAACTCTACAGGATGTTCCTCCTGCCACTTTTGTTGGAGAGCCTTAAGGAAGATTGCAATTTAAGACTGAGAAGATAACAAAAACAAATCTCTCCCAGGGAACTCAAAACATTGGCAAACTCTTTATTCTCTTAATCTAACTGTATCCTTTCTGGGAAGTGAACAGTGTCGCAGAGATCTTTAGAAGAGTCCTGCTACTCTGGAACATCGTCCCTTGCCTGTTCTCAGTCTGTAGCTTGTTGTCATCTTCACCCATGTTTTCCCACTCCCCTTTCTCCTCCCCCTTCTTTGAAGGGGCTCCAAGGGTGACTTGGATAAAAGGTCTCCACCTCTCCCTCCTGCTTTTCCAATCCCTCTCACCTCTGTTCTATTTTTCATTTCCTCTCTTGCTCACTCGCCTTCTTATTTTCACAACTTTTAGGAAAGGGAATAAAAACAAAAGCACTTCATAGCTCAGACCATGCAGGCCTAACCTTGCCTGGAGAAAATGTTTACAGCTCAGTGATATATCAGGATTGTTTGTGAGGAGTTGGAAGACTTTTAAGTAAAGGAGGGAAGGAAATGCCATAAGAATAGCTGACAGTAAGACAATGAAGGTGTAATGACTCCAGCAGCAAACCAAGCATGCACGTTGCAGACCAGATGGAGAGTTAATGCGGTCGCTCTGGAAATGGAGGTAGGATGAAATGTGGCGGGTAGGAAAGTCACTGAGGGAATGCCAGCCAGAAAAAGCAGAAGTGAGCTGCTTCCCTTTTCCAGTGAGTCGGTGTATTAGCTTCCTCCTGCTTCTGCAACAAATCACCGAGAACTTAGAGGCTCGAAACGCACACGTTTATTCTTACGCAGTCCCACAGGTCAGAAGTCTGAAATGAGGTTCCCTGCGCTACAGTGCTGGCGTGGCTGGTTCCTTCTGGGGGTGCTCAGGAAGAACTGGTGTCCTCGGTGGCTCCTGGTCCTGAAGGCTGCCTGCGTTCCTTGGCTCACGGCCCCTTCCACATGCTGAAAGCTAACGAGGTAGCTGCTTCTCTCCTCTCTGACCTCTGCTTCCATCCTAATATCTCTTGGACTCTGACTCTCCTGCCTCCCTCTTATAAGGCTCAGATAACCCAGAACAATCTTTCCATCTTCAATCCTTAGCTTAGTTATACCTGCAAAGTCCCTCCTGCATGTAAGATGATGTGCTCATAGCTTCTGGGAATTAGGGAATGTATATCTTGTGGGGGTTGCAATAGTCAGTGTACCCTTAGTCAATATGATCTGAATTTCTATCACTTAAGTCCTGAAGTGTTGTTCTGAATTTTTAACCTCTGCTCCTTAAATCTTGCAGAACCCGTAATCTGTAAGTTGTGGTCATGGCCCAACGTATAAGAAGAATAAGGAAGAGAATGTGTATGTAATGGGAAACAGACACTCATATATAAAAATATAAAACCCAGAGGTTCATAGACGATGCCTCATACGCAGTTTTGAAAGATAAGCTGTATGCTGTGTACGGTGTAAATGAGGCCAACCTGCCCTGGAGTGGCATCTGCAGGCGGGGCATTTGCCTGTGGACTACAGTGCTGTGCAGTCCTTTAATTGTAACTTTAGAAGTGAACCTTTTTATAGTTAGGGTGGTGTAGTAACCTAGCCACTTGATGCTGTGGAAAACCACGAGCTCCAGGGTTATGGGGCAGAGTTGGGGTACAGTAACTTAGCTACTGAAGATCTCTAAGGCTACGGGGCAGAGTTAGGGTATAGTAGTCATAGTAATCACAAAAAGAAATTATATAACCATACATATATGGAAATAAAAGTAATTAATCAAAGTAAGTTGTATAACTGACTTATGTAATCAAATTGTATAAAAGTGTGTGGCTAATAAAGCCAGACGGCTTCGCTTGCCCATTCACCCTCCATCGAGAGTGGTATCATATTGGTGGCTCCTCAGGGTGACGTTATAACGGATCACCCAAATGAGAATATTTCTGAGATATTCTGGATATAGGAGTGATTTTTAAAATTAACACAGAGTAACTGGCATAAATTGGGGCTCTCCTGGGAAGCTGGGATGTGGCTTATTTATAATAAGGTGTGATGACAACATGATATCTAAATCAGTTTGTTCAAGTTCTAGGAAAGATGAACTTATTTCTGTTCTTCAGAAAGTGAAAGTGTAGAAAAAGTCACTATATTTTGTGTGTTTCTGCTCCCAAGGATCAAAATAACTCATAAACTTAAGATATTGGACCTTTATAAAGCCTATAATACTTTGATTAAACATCCAACAAAATGGGATTCTTCTAGAAATTATTCAGTTATTAAATATATTAATTAGTTCATTCAGTAAATATTTACTGAGCACTTACTATATACCAGCCTCAGTGCCCATACAAATTAGAGCCACGGCAGAAGTGGATAAAGAATGTTGGGCAACAAGGAGGAAGAACCAGGGAGGCCCTGTTTGCAAGGGTCAGGAGAGTACCTGACAAATTAGAAGGAAAGAAAGAAGTTGACTTTTTATTTTGGCTTCAAGTTTGGCTGAAGATGGAGAGGGTGGCTGGGTCCAGATCTTGAAAAGCCAAGACTGTGGTTTTTGGTTGTCTTATTTTTCACTCAAGTGTGAGTCAGCAGGGATGTTGTCAAACTTGGAACGATATGTTCAAATTTACCATCTAAGAACATATTCCTGAAGACCGTGTGGGGCAGGAAAGTCATGTGGATGAGTTTAGGATAGAGAAGACAGCAACGATAGTCATGAGACTTTTTGAGCAAATTATTGAGTCTGGATATTGTTATAAATATTTTTCATATGTTAAATGCCTATGTGATGACAACTTCCTAAGCTAGTAATGATTGCTTGTCCATTTTCCAGAGGACACTAAGGCAGCAAAATATTAATTACTAATTATGTAAGGCCTAATAGTTAGCAAAGTGTGTTGCTGGGATTCGAACTTTGTCTGACTTCAAAATTAGTGCCTTCTGCTATTGAAAGATGCTTGAATTAAAAGCACGAATTGTGGCAATATGGAGAAGAGACAAAATTTAGAAGACAACTCCCTTGTCTTAGAGTTCTGATATCCCCATGCTCTGAGCAGTGGTTTGCAGAATATAGGGCAGGAAAAGAATTAGAGCTGATTCTAAGATCCATAATTTGGGGCATCGGATGTGCAGTGATGGCAAATGAAACAAATTCTAGGCCATGCCCTGTTTAAAGATCATATTTTCAGCTTGAGGTGTATTGATTTGAAATTCCTACAGAACATAGTGATAGTTGTACATGCTCAGGGGCAGTGTGAGGGACTGGGGAGTAGAGACAGAGGGATAAAAGTCATAAGTAATTGTAGGCAAGGAAAGGAAGACAATGTGTAACAGTTAAGTTCCTACTCATTCTTCAAGACCCAACTCAGACATAACCTCAAGCACAGTTCATGGAAAAACATGGACATTGAATAATAGCAGCAGCTCCACTGACTGGCTGGAAGAATGAATTTCTTCAAGAAACTCCAACAACTCCATCCCACAGTTGGTGGCATTTCCGGTCCCAGCTCCTACAGCTCTTGCCACCTGGGCTATTCATTAGGCACCCATATGCATCTCCTTCTGTTAGATTCCATTCTCTGCATATGCTCCCTGTTACCAGCTGGCTTTGAAGGTAAGGAAAAGGCCACGATGTAAACATCTCTGTATTCCCCACAGCTTCCAGCGAATCCTCTTGCCTGTGATCAGTGCTCGAGAAAACTCTTCAGATTGACACAAACCATCAAAGCTTTCTGAAAGTCCCCTTGTATGTCCATGATCTGCAAGTGGAAAGAAGCAATGGTAAAAGCAACTGTAGCTGAATACTTAACATGAGTTCATTGCCATGCCAATTTCTTTATCCGCTAATTCAAGCCATTCTCGGGACAGCCAAGAGAGGTTCTCATTATTTTCCTCTTAGAACAGAAGGGGAATCTGAAACCCAGAGAGATTATGTAACACCCTGAAGAAAAAAATCTAGACCATGAGGAGGTGGACCCCAAAGTCCACATAAGACGTATAAACCAGTGCTTTCTCGGAGGGGGAACCCATGCTTTCACTAAGGCCTCTTCTTCCCTTTAGGAACACCCAGCTTTCCTCATCATGGGTCTGGGGTCTGGAGGTACAGAAAACTGCTGGCATGTGAACAGCCACCTCACTTTGTTCCATGCAACACAAAGGCCCTCAGGTCACAGCACTGAACAAGCCTCAGGCTCAGCTACCTACCAAAGGAGCAGGCCACACAGACTGCAAGGAAGTCTTGATCTTACTCCGAGAACTTGGTTACCTGGGCTCTTCACAGCAAGAAGCTGCTGCAGCTGCTCTTGAAAGGGTGAAAAGGCCCCAGCTGATGAAAGCAGACTAGTATTCTCTGCCAAGAGAAACAGCAGGAGCTGGCCTGGCCCTTGCTCAGAGCTTCCTTTAACACTCATAATAGCCATTCTCGAAATCTCGTTAACCCTTCCATCACCAGAGGTGGTTTCACATCCAAGGCGGCTGTGTCTTCTCTAACCCACCCATCACCCCTTAAAATGGGTTATTTGTGTCT
Source organism: Carollia perspicillata (assembly GCA_004027735.1). NCBI lineage: Eukaryota > Metazoa > Chordata > Mammalia > Chiroptera > Phyllostomidae > Carollia > Carollia perspicillata. Next base: position 7,724 of record PVKM010038900.1, on the reverse strand, counting down.
TACACAGAATTAACTAACAGTCTTCCCAAAAAATCCATTCACGTAGAGTCCATTTGACAAGTCATAATATAGCCTAATCATGTGTTTTCTGTTTTTCTTAGAAAAAATTAATGTATATTAATTGGTAACAGTAATCAATTATGGCATATATTAAAATGATATGTAGTTTATTTTAAGCAGCTTTCTGATTTTTATCTTTACAGTCCTACTGAGAACAGTAGATTTTATATCCCTGTTATCAGATTAAAAAACTGAGGCTCAGGGCCCTGGCTGGTGTGGCTCAGTGGATTGAGTACTGGCCTGCAAATCAAAGGGTCAACAGTTCAATTCCCAGTCAGGGCTTACACCTGGTTTGCAGACCAGGTCCCCCATAGGTGGTGCACAAGAGGCAACCACACATTGATGTTTCTCTCCCTCTCTTTTTCCCTCCCTTCCCCTCTCTATAAAAATAAATAAATTTTAGGAAATAAAGAAGGATTTTTTCCAAAATAAGAATACTTTTTTCATGGTTAATAATTCAAATAGTTTTATCTGTTAGTGTTAAAATTATGTATGGACAGCATTTTTTAGAGTTACATTTTTTTGTTTGGTAATATGTAAATTTTTATATTTGAAATGCATTAGTTTCACAGTTTTAGGAATTTTATAAATATTCTGTACTCTTTAGGAATAAACACTAGTTTTCGTATTGCATGTTCAAAAAAACTGAGGCTCAGAGATATTCAGTCACTTGAATAATATCACAGAGTTTTAAGTGGCATTACTGGGACTTGAATTCAAGTCCAGTTTATCTACACCGTTCCTTTATGCCACAGCTGCTGTTAAAAAACAGTGATTAGAGTCGTAGTGCGTTATAATTCATAATCTATTCCATATGCACCACCCGATTTTATTCTTCCTGGGATTCTGACATGTAGGAATGACAGGCAGTATTCTCTCTTTGTTGTTGTTGTTTAATTTATTATTTACACTATTACAACCGTCCCTGTTTTTTCTGCTTTGCCCACCTCCACTCGGTCCCCCCTTCCCCTCAGACCATCACCACACTGTCGTCTGTGTCTATGGGTTATGTGTACCTGTTCTTTGGTTAATCCCTTCACCTTCTTTCCTCCAGTCCCCCCTCACCCTCTCCTCTGACAACCATCAGTCTGTTCCATACATCCATCTCTCTTTTTTAAGATTTTATTTATTTATCTTTAGAGGGGAAGGGAAGGAGAGAGGGAGAGAAATATCAGTGTGTGGTTGCCTCTCGTACTTCTCCTGCTGGGAACTGGCCTGCAACCCAGGCATGTGCCCTGACTGGGAATTGAACTGCGGTTGTTTGGTTCACAGGCCCGCGATCAATCCACTGAGCTACACCAGCCAGGGCTGCATCCATCTCTTTTAAAGATGAAAACACTGAGGATCAAAGCAGTGAAACTTTGTCTGAGGGAACAGGGCAAGTCAGTGGACGCAACAGAGCCAGATGTTTCTCTGTGGGACATCCTAGGATGCTGTTTTTCACTCCATCATTTTAGGCCATTAATAACTAAAAGGCCACTGAATATGTGCTTCTGTTCTCTCCATGGCAGGGAGATGGACCAGTTTTTTTAAATGGACATATTGTTAAATCATATTGAAACAAACGAGGCCCTTGAAGGCCATGAAAGGTAACACAGGGGAAGGGGCCAGTGAGGGGCAGCCCTGGATATCTTGCAGCCCAGGTCCTAAGGAGCAGCCTGTGGACAGCTAGCTTCTGACATCAAGGCCCCTGTGGTGTAAACTTGGAGGCTCACGGAAAAGTGACTGATGGCACAGGCTTCAGCTTTAGAAAAAATGTGGGTTGGTTTTCCAGGTGTTGCTTGGCCCACTGTGGATTAGGTAGCTTTGAGCATCAGTTTTCTGACCTGTAAACTGGGATGATAGTGCTAACTGATGGAGCAGCTGTGCTGGCCAACTGCAATAGTGTTCAGAAGGCACTGAGCACAGCAGCCAGTGCCAAGAAGGAGACTAGAGAGAGAGGATACCCCTCCATGGAGGGTTGATGGGGTTGAAGCTCAGAGCGAAAGGAAAGACAGGCGGGTACTGAAGTTCGGTTTGTATTCTGCTTTTTTCTCAGAAGTTAGTCTTAGTGGATATTATTAAATTTATCTTACTTTTCCTTCTCTTTCATTGATGTGGTCACTGACAACTCACGGGACACTTGCCACAGGAATTAGTTCATTGAATCCACAGTCAGTCTGGAAAAGAGATGCTATGAAGGGAGCAGGGGCCTGAGAGAAGGGGAGGGATTTGCCTATGTTCACACTTTGAATTTCTGGCAGAGACCAGGAATCTCCTCTTCCATCTCATTGTTCCCTTTCTGGAGGCTCATCCTCGGTTCTCCATGGCCAGTGAAGCAGAGTCACAGATCTAAACATCTGATAGACATCAAAGGACATCTACCCACCTGCCACTCAGGGCAGACTCCAATGACAGTGGCAGTGCCAGAGAGCTCCCTGAAACCCTGGCTTGACATTTTCTTGGCTGGGCTACATTTGCTCAAACTAGAGAGTCTGGGCTCCTATTTCACCATTAACCCCAGCTTCTCACCTCGTGTTTCTCTGTGTTTTTGAAGACAAAGGGAGTCTGTTATGGCCAAGAGGATCCACTCATTGTTCCTTAAATATATCTTCCTGTTCCGTATGCTGTACTCGTGTTTAGTCCATTCCCTGGGTCTAGAATATCATTTCCCTCATTCTCTTCCTGGACGAGTTATACTGGCGATAACGTCAGACTTTAGTGTCTCCTCATTCACAAACCCTCCCTTACATTGCCCAATCCCCTCTCCCTTGGAATTTAAAGCATTTATTGCCCGACCATTTCTTTGCCATGGTTCGCAGACAGACAGGCTTGTGGTATCACAAACAGGTATTTACGCTTTACTCACCCTCCTATATCAGGTTCTTCCTGAGACAAGAAGTACCATCTTCATTTTTATATCACCCTTGTCCTACAGCCAAATGCTTAGCACCTAGTCAAAAGCTCAATAAATATTTGTGAAGTGATTTGATTAAATTAAAATATTATTTTCCCTGGATTTTTTATTAATTTACTCCAGAATTATGTTTCTACATTCTTTCTATCAATAGTTCCCATCTACTGTGTTTCCACCACTCAGTGTATACTTTACTGAGTGTTCCTCATACATTACACTATCTAACACTTGGAAAAAATGCAGCGTGGAAGGTGTTATATTCTCTGTCATTTTTTTCCTGTACTGAGCTGAGGCACAGAGAGGTTAAGTAACGTGCCCGGGTGTGCACACCTGCCACAGGAAGAGAGTCAGGCTTTGTTCCAAGAAGTGTGATGCTCCTGTTTTTGACTAGTCTTGGTCCTGTGTTTGCTGGTTCTGGGATTCTCTCACACACAGCATGTACACAGTGGGAGTATTTTGATGCTGATAATGATGATGACTGCTAAAAATGTTGACTTGTGGGATGCCCAGGAGGAAAGCTGCTCTCACCTGGAATTTTAGGAATGTGAACTGTATATAAATGCAGAATTTCTAACACAGCTTAGGCTCTACATACCTACAATGAAAGAGGGAAAAAATCACAAGAGACTTACGGTAGTTAGTTGTCCTATTTCAGGTATTGGTTTGTTCTGTTTTAAAATGTATCTTTTGGTGTTATTGTCATCTGTAAGATCTGAAACCCTTTTCTATCAGTATAACCACTTGCACCTTGCAGGCATGCAGATACATTAGGGACCTCAGTGGAATTCCATTTTCCATGTAGATTCCTCCCAATCGTAATAGGCCAGCTGGTTAATTTCCCCAGCATATGCCTAAAGCGTGTATTTCTTGTCTGTAACAGAAATACCACTCATCCTTTTTTCCTCGTAAAAAAGGTGACATAGTCCAACTTTAAAGAGCAAGTGAAAGAGAACAACAGAAATAGGAGAGACTATACTTCTTTAGGTGAAATATGCTTTTAGAGTACCTAGCACCTGTTTCTCCTCCAAACAAATGTTTTAATATGGAGCATCAAGGTTTGGGGACCGTATTTTGCCACATATAAGGCACACTTCTTTTGCCCAAAGTTTTGAGGGAAAAATAAGGAAGCACATTATACATATGGGTAGTACCTGAAATACCTTATATCTATCCTTGTGTTTTATAATTAGTTGTTATATAAAATTTCTTGTACCATAATATGTTAAAAAAATAAGTGCTAGAATTTCTTTATAATACAAAAGTAAGTATCTAAATATAGATAAATAAATAATTGAATTAAAAAATTAAAATGAAGTATTTTATTTTTCTGAAACTTCAGGCCAAAAATGTGGGTGCACGTTATACATGGCAAATTACAATATTTTGTTTGCTTATGTTTTGTTTGTTTTTAATCACTTGGAAGTTTATCATTTCGGCATATTTTGGATTCAAACTGCTGTTGAAAAAGAAGATAAACAGATTAAATATTTTTGACACTTTTTATGGGAAGGTTAAAGACTTTTTCCTCCTAATGATTAATTAGGCTTTGATGACACCCCAGAGACAGGTCATTGTAACCCAGCTTTCATAATGGATCGACTCAAACAAAAAAAAAATGAACTAAGCTACCACAGTTTACATGGCAAAATCCAAGTAGCAACTCTACCCTTGACTCCTTTAACAAGGGAAGTCCATGTTTCACACTTAGAGAATGAAAGCAAGTCCAGGACTTAATATCTCATGGTTCTCAAACTGCATGGTCTCCTCCAGAATGATCCAACCTTTATGGTCCCAGGTTTCTTCAGACAGATTTTAGATTAGGGAAGTACCAGCTCCATGATTTAGATACTGTGCAGTGTGGCACGGGACCTGTAAATCGAGAGTTGTAGGAGACATCCAGGTGAATCAGATGGCTAGCCGGGCTTAGAATGCATGGACTGAAGTCAGGTGCAAACCATTGCAGCCTAACCCCGCCTACTCAGGGAAGGCTCTTCAGTGAAGAAAGAGCTCCGACCAGGACAGGGCGGTGGGAGGTTGTAGCATTACTTCGGGCTCAGACGCTGACTTACGGGCTTTGAACAAGTCATCCCGTAGCTTTGTTTCTTCACTGGACAAGGTAAGGTTTCAATGACCTTTCTAGCTCTAATATCCTGTAATAAGAGAAGGCAGTTTGAAATGAAAAGACATAAGTATCTTGTCCAATTTTATGCCACCCTCCCTGTTTCCATCTTTGCCACTCAGAAAGAAAAGCCTGCAGCCACCCCAGTCTCCCTCTGACTTTGAGGGGTGCTTGATACAAGGAAGGGAAAACCAGCAAAAGATGAAAAGATCTCTACATTTATGTCACAAGTGGAAAGGCACTTTTTTTTTAGAGCAGAGAGTGTGGACTGGGTTTATAGGAAGAGAAGAGATGAGTGCTGGAAGAGCTGAGACAGTCTATTGTGGAATTTTGAAGACGCTTTTTCTCTGAAACAACGCTGCTGAAAAGTCCTAGATTTGGGGAGGGCTCTTTGGCATATTGTCTGTCTGTAATCTTTAGTGTTTTTGGGCTTTTTTGGTAAGAACTATAGCCATGTACAAAATAGCAAAAGCAACCTGTGTGTGTGTGCATGTGTTGTTGTATAAAATAGGAGTTACACACACACACAAAAAAAGAAAACATAAGCAGAATTTTTCTTTCCGGGCAAATCTTGAGCAAGAGCAGGGTGTGATGTTAGTGGTGGGGCCAGCACTGTTATTTCCTTAAATAAGTGTTTCTCCAAGTTTGTTCCATGGGCCATTAGTCTAATTCTCCGCAAATGCCCCTGGACAAAGTTTTTGTTTGTATTTTGCCATTAAATACTTGGATAATGAACACATAAAGCTCTGTAGTGCACATTAATTGATAAGTTCAGCAGTTAAGACATCGTATATGCTGGCAAAGCATACTGTGGCGCGCTGGCCGCCACTGAGAATTATTTAAGTTGTACATAAATGCTCAGAGTTCCTTTAACCTTAGAGTCATCACAAATTTAAACCACAGGTGGCAAACACAGGCCCGGAGGCCGAATCCGGCCCCCCACCTTGCTTCTACCAGGTGGCAGCGACGGGCTCTCACTTAACTGATAAGGAGTAGTTACATGTACACAGCCCTAAAGTTACATTTGGCCCTTTGAAGACAACCTCGAGGCTGATGTTGCCCCCCGGTGACAATGAGTTTGACACCCCTGTAAACCATTGGGTTTTGTTTTTTTGTTTGTTTGTTTTTTGGCAGATGGCAAAAGGGAATGTTGTCAGTTGGGAAAATGCAAAAGGGAGGCATTTCCCCCCCATAAGTCACAGTAATTTCCCTTGTCAGGTAGTGGCAGGGCGAGGGAAATACTATTTTAAACTAACCAGAGTCCATTCCTTTGACGGGGCAGGGAGAGGGTGTGTCGCCTCTCCTACAGATGTTTATTTTTAAGGTGCTACACTGAATTGTATTCTTCCAGCATTTTTAAAAGGCATATAGCTGTTTTCATGAACATTAAATTCAGCTGCTATTGGATATCCTTTATATTCATCTGGAGATAGTTTCACTGTTTTTCTTCTGAGTTTAAGGAATCAGCAAATGACTATCATCTGTGATTTGGGGCAATAGTGTTTCAAATGTGCAGCTTTCTGTTGCTGTAGGAGAGCGTAATTCACAGAGGCAGTTAGGCCTAAGAGTTTGATGTATTGCTTGTTAGGTTCGCATTTGGACATTACTGGAGTGGTGCAAGGGTAGAGCGAGTTGCCTGGACTCTAATGCTGGTTCTGCAACACGTGTGATTCTGGACGTGTGACTCTTGCATGGTTTAAATCACTTCCTTCATGCGGAACATGGACGTCGTCGAGTCTGCTGTGTGAGATCAAATACACCAAATGACATAAGTACGTGAGAGAATGTGTAGAGCAAAGCACACCAGTTACTAAATTACTGGTTAGGTAACTGCCCACTATTACAATAGGATCTCCCAGCTGGTGCTGGGACTCATACTGCATTTCTGGTTTGCCAGATGCTTCCTGTTAAATTCTACCAGGAGCACAGTAATGGGAGGCAGGGATGCTAGAAAAAGGGAAGACAGTTGTTCTGCTTCTCTCTTGTTATATTTGCTTCTTGTCTTTTTTTGACCTCCTATTCTGTTAGTTACACCCTACAAAGTGTCTTTGCCGGAGGAGTAGCAGGTTGTTCCAGTGCCACGACTTAATGCTACTGGGTAATTTTCTCAGCAGTTGTAGAACCACAGGGGGAACCCTCCCAAAATAGAATTTTTATTAAAAAATGTGTATTTATGCTTCCATGTTTAAACTTTGGTCACCTTCAAAGTACTCTCCATTTGATGCAATACACCTAATTGAGATGTTTTTTTCCCACTACTCAACACAGTTTTTGAACTCATCGATTTTGGTGCCTTTGAGTGGTTCTGCCATTTTTTTGTTTCACCTCTTCACATCAGCAAAATGTTTCCCTTTGAGGACTTTTTCCATCCAAGGAAACTAAAAACAAAAGTCACTCAGGGAGAGATTGGGTGAATACGGAGGGTCGTGCATGGGGGTCATGCCACTACTTTTCTTCAACAAAAAATTTACTGAAGCCAAACACGGCCTCACACAACCATGCCAGCTGGTCCACTGATACAGATGGGTTCCTAGAACACTCATCTAGCAGGGAAAGCCTGCACTGCAAGGGGCCCGTCCTCCAGGAGATAATTCTGGTTTGGGGAGGCCCCCATCATATTTTCATTGTGCCCTTCCCAGCAGCACTTCT
>PVKM010038899.1:0-13957 GCA_004027735.1 Carollia perspicillata | reverse complement strand
GTTCCAGGGGAGGAAGTAATATGGGATAAAAAGGGGGTGTTCAGTTTCAAAGTCTTCTAACGGAACGTTGGAGAAGGCTTACATAGAAAGCACTTGTCTCCGAGTGCCAGATTTTATTATGGATATCTGGTCAGAAAAAAAAAAGTGAAAATGTCAAGTAGAAGAAGAAATTAGGGTGACCGAGGACTTTCATGGTGGGAGGAAATGTTTAACTAAGTGCATTATTCATTTTTCATTGACTTAAATGCCAGGGGCTTTAGCTCATAGTGTGGGGCTGGCAGTAACGTCCGGGCCCGACAAAGCTATGCAGTTACACAGTTTTTCCCTTTTGTAATCTTGGTTAAAGAGTGCTGGTCTTGAGGGGTCTTTGGCTGAGGGCAAATATTCTGTCTCCTCTAGGGAAACCCGCCTTTTTGCTTGACAGAAAAATGGAAATGGTAACCTAATAGAACTTGCGTTTCTCTGGTTACCAGGACCTAGTGAGCCTTTAATCTCCATTGAATTACCCAGTCCCCGGGGATTGGGTGGGAGGTCTGTGAGTCAGTGAAAAGTTCACTGTGGTTTTGACGTGGGCCTGCTATTTCTTGTGTCTCCATAAGGGACTCGGTGAGGGAGCCATTCTTGAAATCAGACAGAAATGCCTTCCTTTCTCTTTCTGACTGTGACATACAACAGCGATTTCTCCTTCTTATCTGATGGGTTTCGAATGCTGCAGTTACTGCAAACTATTTCCCTAATTGATCCAGAATGCAGACTAATTCCCATGCCCTGAATTGGCGGTTTATTTGTCCCGAATTTGAAAATCGTTTGATACATTTAAGACTAGTCTTGTGAGGACTGTGACTAGAGTTGTGTGTAATAAACAGAACCGCCCCGCCCCCTGCCAAAAAAAATAGAGGGAGACTATGAACTCCGACTCAATTATAAATGTGTTTTTAAAATCTTACCAACATTGCAGTAATAATCATGATATTGACCCAAAAAAGTAGAAGCAGACATTTATTGAGACAGTACCTGCCAGGTACCATACTCAATATTTTACATACAGAAGGCCTTGGATTCTCCTAATCATTCATGTAAGAGGCCCAGATAAGTTCACAGAGGTGTACAGAAGGGACGTAGCTCGTTCAAGTTGACACAGACAAGAAGAGGTGGACCCAGGACAAAGTCCTTTTCGGATGGGATTTTACTGCCCATTCAGGGTGTAGCAGTTACGGGTGTCCATCCAGAGGCACTCATTCATGCAATAACTGAGGCTGCAGCTTTATCATACCAGAACCTTCTGGTTAAGTAAAGAGCAAAACCTCAGCACCCAGTTTCCTCTTCCCACTTACGCACCCCAGAGACCTGTTCCAGGGCTTCCTTTGGACATTTCACACGCCACTTTCATTCATATCCCATTGGCCAGAAGTTAGTCACATGACCATGCACGAGAGGCTGGGAAATGTAGTTCTTAGCTGGGCAGCCATGTGCCCAGGTAAAACACTAGGATTCTACTATTAAAGAAAAGGGGACAAGTGAATATGGGATGACAATTGGCTCTGTCTGCCACAGTCTTACTCATCAGTATGTCCCCAGCATCTATACCAATCTCTAGTACATAAGTTCTAAATAAATAAACTCACCTGTCACAGATTGCCAACCTCTGATAAGAACTCCAACTACTATTCCCAGCTTCTAGAAGTCCCAACATTAAATGGAAAAATTCTCTTATCAGAATAAGGAGAATGTTGGCATCCCCTTATAGTTGAGGGTATAACATCCCCTATTTCCTTATCTATAAGACCCTAATTTTAGCCATCATTCTTCCTTACACAGGAATTCTAAATAATGTATATAAGTGCTCTCCACTCCAGGAAGTGGAGCTTAATCCTACCCTTGGGTATGAGCTGAGCTAAATGCCTCTAATGAATAAAGAATAATAGGAACCTTCCGTGAAGAAACCTGGCAGACACTACATTAACCAGGTGATCAAGCCAAACCTCCCAGTGCGAAGTCACGCAGATACGATGCTCCCTGCCCCAATGTCCTGTGATGAGAAGGGCATCTCATCTCTGCTGTTTCCCCTGGACACGTACCTCGTCTGGTCATGAGAAAAACCCAAGCTGACAGACCCGAGTCAAGGGACACTCTGCAACCCCCCTGACCAGTCCTCTTAGAAACTGTCAAGATTGTGGAAAACAAGGAAAGTCCGGGAAATTGTCCCAGTTCGGAAGAGACTAAGGAGATATACAGACTAACTTCAATATGTGATCCTGGGACAGAAAGAGGACTTTAGTGGGACAACTGGTGAAATCCAAATACTCTGGGGAAACAGTAACGTACTAGTGCTGGTTTCTTACTTTTGAAAATGTGTCATGGTTATAGAAGAAAGCAACATAAAGGGAAGTGGAGTGAAACGTGTACAGGAATACCGCACTGTCACTGCAACTTTTCTGTAAATCTAAGATTTACAAAGTAAATTTACTTTGCCCCAAAGTAAAACATCTATTAAAATTAAAAATACCCAGCATCCCTTGCAGTTAGAATTAGCCAAATGACCCTTTACTGGCCAGGGAAATGCAAACAAGATGTCTGTCCACAGAGATGGTTTCTGGAAAAGGTATTTTATTTTCTCTAAATAAAATCTTGGCACAGCCCTCTTTCCCTTTCTCTTATCACCTCCTCCACGTCTGAAATGCAGGCACAATGCACGTGCTAAAGACGGGGGGGCAGCAAGCTAGAAGGAGACCCAGTTCCTAACAAGTTCCTTCAGCAGCTACAATGTGTCCATCTTCAGAATTCTTGCCACACAAGAAAATCAAGCCTCGTGGCTTGACCTCATTTGGTCAAGCACTGGGTCAAGTTCCTATGATATGCAACCAAGTCCACCCCTAATTTATATTAGGTGGAACGATAGGGAATTGCCAATATTTGATTGCTTTGACCTACAAAGAAATGGCAATTTTGCAAAGTTTCACCTATCATGGGTAATTTTTTTTCTAAAATGTCTTTGAACCATCTTCATTGACTACAGATCTAAATAAGAAGTAGCAAACTGCCCCTCTCCAACATTTTTTCTGGGGTGAGGACTTTGCCTCTTAAGAACCCTAGTACTAGGCTTCAACTATTGTTTTACCTGGTGTTCTATCACTTCTTGATGCTTCTGGTGACTTAGTAAAAGAGATTCTCAGCTTCTTATCCTTGCATGCATTCAACGGCATTGAAAAACACACTATTAGTGGTTTTCAAAAATACTTCCTTTCCCAGCAATTTCAGTCCTAGGTGTATATTCAAAAGAATTAAAAACAAGGACTCAAACAAATACTTGGACATGACTGTTCATAGCAGCACTATTCATAATAGCCAAAAAGTGGAAATACTCAAATGTCCAGAGACTGATGATGGATAAACCAAAGGTTATCTATCAGTCCTTACAATGGAACATTACTCAGCCAAGAAAAGGAACGAAGTACTGACACATGCTATGACCGGGGTGAATCCTGAAAACACTGTGCTAAGTGGAAGAAGCCAGACACAAAAGACCAGGTCAGTGTGATTGTGCCGTGCGAAATGTTCAGAATACGAGACCCACAGAGAAGAAGAGTGCAGACAGACGGCTGCTGAGAACTGGAGGAGGGGACGGAAAACCACTGCTAGGTGAGCACAGAGTTTCATTTGGGGGGGATGAAAATGTGTTCAAACTTGATAAAGGTAGTGGTTGCACAACATTGTGAAACTACTAAATTCCACTGAATTGTACACTTTTAAATTACTTTTCTATTTTGTGAATTTCACCCTTGATTTAGAAAACGTTTCCTCAATATTTAAAAATACAGGATAAAAGCAAAATAATAATCCTGCAAAATAACTTACAATCGAGATGAAAGAAAATAAGACCAAGCTAGCCAAGGGCTAAGCCCTCCACACACAGAGTTGGCACTGAGTGTTCCAGTTATCTCTTGTTACACAAGAAAGCACTCCAAAATGCAGTGACCGCGAACAGTGACACTTCTTTGCTGGCAGATCCGAACCTTGTGCCGAGTCCAGCAGGGATGTTGCATCTCTGCTCCACTCAGCATCATCAGAGACTCCTCAAGGTGGAGACGGGAGACAGCGAGCAGTCCTCTGGCACTTGGCTAGTGGTCGGTGTGGGGACCTCCGTAGCGGCCGTGATCGGGACGCCTACACATGGCCCTTCCATGCAGCCATTTGGCTTCCTCACGATATGGCACCTGGCTTCCAAAGGTGAGCATCCCCAGAAGTCCAGGTGCACAGCGCATCACCTTCCCCGACCTCGCCTCAGCTGTCAGGTGGCATGGCTGACTCCACAGTCACAGGCCTGGGCAGATGCAAGAGGTGGGAGGGGCGTCAGCGTGAGAAGAGGGGAGGCTCCACAGACTGGTGCAGCCATTTGGAAAGCACAATCTGTCACATCCGTCATGCTACAGGTCTTTAAACTCTCGCACGAAAAGGACTGAAATGGGAACTGCTAGGAAGAAGCCTAGTTAATAATGTGTAACTAGAAATCTAACGGTAGTTTGGGGTTGATGATGGAGACGTCTCTGGGTTTTCACCATAGAACTGAGCCGTCGCTCCTCTGCACCCTGTTGACGTTAAAGGATCGCGGGGAAGCATCCAGCAAACGTCGCACGCCACTGAACCCCATCGTTCGAATGGCAAAACTCTCTCACCAGCAGCCTCTCATCTACAGCTGGAATGAACAACCCCTGGGCTCGTTTTCGCCCAAAGATGCTCCGTGCTCTCCACATACACTGCAAACTGACTTAAAACATTAAGCACATCTGTGTTTATCCAACCAATAACTTTTCTCTTCCAAAAAAGAGAGAGGAAAAAGAAGAAGAAAAAATCTACCCAAATTTGTTTGGCTTAAATGCCGGCGTTTTCATCTTAGGGATGAAAACCACTTCCTCCTAAGACCAGACTTCCTTAAAACATGCCCTTAGGTCAGCTGGTAAATGTTCAGGAAGCAGAGGAACCCCCACTGCTCAGTCTTACCCCACAATTCAGCATCCTTCTGAGGCACCCCTGTGCATAAAGTGGACTTGCTCCTCCCTCAGGATCCCCCCAGATTTCTATAACTTCCTGAGTGGGACCCCACAAATCGTAGGGAGCCTAGATAAGAGAACGGTGGAGAATGGTCAGCAATTCTCCTTGAGCTGCAAATGCAGAGTAATTCCCATGATGCCCAGATCAACCGGCCCTCCGATCCCAGCTGCCCTCTCTTTCTTCAAACATACCCACTTCTCTCTTTAAACGTCAGTGTGCGCACTTTTCACAGAAAGCAGTGGAAGGCTTCTGTAGGCATAAAGAGACACAAGTCAAAGCCTGCTGCTCTCAGTACTGATTAAGAAGAACATGATCCACTTTGTACTATTTGGTGGAGAGATGAGAGGTCATATGGGGCTGTGACCCACAGTGCACCCTCTCCGGCCCACTGACCCCCTGTTATAGCACAGAAAATACAAAGCAAAGATCTCTCACATGTAAACTAATCTTCTAACAAAAATCAGAATTGTAAGTCCTATGTGTTACTTGTTTCTCATCACAATGTAGAGACCTGGGACTCTCATACGGTAGGTGTTATCATCATGTTAGTCCCCAGTCTTTATCAGAGAGGCATTTTCAAATCTGTGAGCGCAAAGCTGACACTGAACTTCTGAATGATTAAAGATAATGAAGTGGCCTGTGTCCGTGCTGAGCATCTCCCAGCCCCACCAAGCAGGGCTGGCTGCCGATTACACGGAGGGCCTCGTGAGGGACAGGCAAGCTACTTGGAGAATGAAAGCATGTTGCTCGGTGCCTCCACCCCTTCTCGCTTCAGTGGAGTGACCTGTCCCGCAGCCCCATCTGGAGTGACTGTACTTCCTGTGGGAGATGCGTACCCAGAGCCCGGGTGCTGGCTCTGGGATGGGTCCCCTACTGCAGAAGAGAAAAGGGATGCGATCTCCTGAGGCCACCTCCGTGGCGCCTCTCACTGGGGGGGTCGCCCTTTAATCTTCCCCACACGGCCATCTGGGTTCATTCCCAATGTTTGCATCAGCCCCCTCACGAGCTCCTGGGTTATTCCTCGCCTGCACCTTTACTTCCCAGGTTGGAGGGGCTGCAGCCAACTCAAGCCACTGGGTTCTGGGCCACTGAGCCCCCAGGTCTGTGGCGTGCTCAGCTCCAAGTCCGCCCTGAACACTGACGCACCAATGCCGAGCGCAGCACGCGGTGGAGAAGGGTGAGCGCGACAGATGCAGCTCTGGAGTCCACGACCCAGTGAGTCACACGGTACAAGCCGCATAGAGACTTATTCCGGGGCTGAGGCGTGAGCAGGAGCCTGACCAGCCAAGGAAAGGGCTAGATGACGCAGGCAGAGGAAACAGTGGTGGAAGCGTGGATCTCTTTAAGGCCTCGCGCCAGTTTCCTCACCTGGAAAATGGAGAAGGTAGTTACCTGGTCCTGACCCCTCCACCTGAGCCCTGTAGGCTCTGCTCACCACACATGGGCTAGAGCAGGGGTGTCAAACTCATTCTCACTGGGGGCCATGTCAGCCTCGAGGTCGCCTTCAAAGGGCCAATGTAAGTTTAGGACGGTATAAGTGTAACTGCTCCTCAACAGTTAAGCAAGAGCCCGGTGCTGCCGCCGGGTAGAAACAAGGTGCCAGGTTGGATAAAACAACATGGAGGGCCGGATTCGGCCCGTGGGCCTGTGTTTGACACCTGTGCGCTAGAGTGATTCTTTTAAACCTGAGTCAGATGTTCTTCTGCTCAAAAGCCTCCAGTGGCTTCCCACTTCACTTTGAATTAATCAAGTCTTCGCAAAATCCACAGGCACTGGCCCTCTCACCCACCTCTCCAACCCCCTCTTCCCCACGTCCCCCCTCTGCCCTGTCTGCTGCAGCCGCACTCCACACAGCTGTTTGCAAACAAAGACCCCCGCCTCAGGGCGTTCACACTGGCCGTGCCTTTCCCTCTACCTAGAAGTTCTTTGCCAGACACCCTCCTCCCACACGCCCCTCAGAACTCTTTCAAGAGATCACAGCTGATCTGAGAGATACAAACTCTTTTCTTAAACAGTGTTACATATATCGGGTGCACAGGTTCAAGGTCATGACTAACTGCACGTTTGTACATGACTAATGTTAAGCCATAATGTTTAAGCTGTCAGTTTAGTTATAACACATGTTCCGTAAGGGTGTGTGTTTCTCAGATACAGATGACCTGTAATTTTTTTGACCATGACCTCTGCAGGGTTAAATGACTTCCTCTGAGAGACTATTCCTATCTGCTTATGTGACATTACCGTCTCCTCTCCCCCATCCTGGACCTGGCTGTATTTGCCTTGGTAGAACTTTCTGCCCCTTGATACAAGCTATCTTTCTATTCAGGGTTGGTCCTCTAGTTTGTTCACGGCAGTATCCCCACACATGGTCCAGTGCCTGGAACATAGTAAGGACTTCCAAGATGGCCTTTAGTGGCCCATGCTTTGTCTGGCCCTCATGGAATCGGGTCTGTTCCCAGGTGACCAGTAGATGGCCAGGAGGTGATGCAAGTGACTTCTGAGACTCAGCCACAGAAGGCCTCATGGCTTCTGCTGTGGGCTCTCAGAACGCCTGGCCTGCAGCCCTGAGCTGCCATGTACGAAACCCAGGGTGACCCAGTGGAGGGCCTACGTGAGGAGAGACAGATGCCTGCTCCACACCTTCCGTGCATCCAGATAAGGCCTCCGACAACACGGAGCAGAGGCAAGGGATCCCTGTGAGCCCTGCCCAACTCGCAGATTCATATGCAAAAGAAAAGATTCCTGTTGTTTCGGAGTCATTTGTTACAAAGCAATGGATGACCAGAATGTCTGCCAGATAAATCCTTATCACGGGGTCGGCTCCTGGGGGACGCCACCCGACCAGTTGTGAGTGTCAAAGGAACAAGCATGCATAGTGTCTCCCTCCTACACACCCGCCAGGGGCTCACTGTCCATGCTGTGTGTCAACCTACCCTGGGAAGCTTTACAGACACACGCACCACGCCTGAGTTCAGTGCACCGCGTGGCATCTGCGCGGCCCAGGGGGAGTGGAGACGTTGGCAGCGGGGCGGGTGTGGGGTGAGTGGGGAGAGTGGCTTGAACCAGGCCTTTGCAAGATGCTCGGTATTTCTCTTGGACCGGAGTCAGTAATTAAAATGTAACCAGAGGTACGTATTACTCACATGAAATGATGCTTTGTACAAGGTCACAGAAAATTGAAATCACCTGGCTGGAGGACCCTGGGGCCAGGGGAAGGTGCCTGTGCCGGGGGACCACAGATGGCAGCTCAACTCAGCCCCCCACCCTAGCAACAGAGCCTCCACAGAAGCGAGCTACAGATGTGGGGAGTAGGGGGCCCAGCCTTTAAAAGAGGCCAAAAGTCAGGATTCCAACCCGGAATGGACAGACACACAGCAGGGGAGCTGCCAGGACAGAGAGTGATGAGGTTTTTTGATGGGAGACTCCAGAGGAGACAGCGAGATCAAAAGAGGCCCCTCGGTCACAGGCCTGCGATCCCCACCCGGACCTGCGCTCTGTCTCTGGCTCCCAGGGCAGCCCAGGAACTGGGATCTTCCTACCCCATGACTGTCTCTGCTCAGCCCCTGGGGAGGTCGGGACACATTCCCCATCATGGAAAGGCTGCAGTCACAGAAGGCTGATGCCGTGCGCCCCAGACTCCACGCTCAGCATTTCCTATGAATCATCTCATGTTTTTTAAAGACTTTATTCACTTATTTTTTAGTGAGACGGGAAGGGAGGGAGAAAGAGAGGAAGAGAAATGTCGATGTGCAAGAGAGAAACATCGATCAGCGGCCTCTCGTGTGTGCCCCAACTGGGGACAGAACCCACGGCCCAGGCACATGCCCTGACCAGGAATACAACCAGCAACCCCTTGTTCTTCTGCATGACGCCCAACCGACCGAGCCCCACGGGTCAGGGCTGAATCATCTCATTTGACCCCCACCACGCCCTAGCGTCCCCATCCTCCAGAGGAGCAAAGCCCGCCCAAGGGGCTCAGCCGATCGCGCGAGGTTCGTCAATAACGGAGGGGGCTCTGAGCTCACACCCAGGTCTGTCTGCCTCCAGAGCCCATTTTCTTAAGTCAGATTTGTGAAATGTTATTTACATGTAATAAAAGGCACGTGTTTTACACGTACAGCTTGATAAATTTTAACCTGTGGCCCACAGAGTAACCACCGTCCCGACTAAGAGAGCGAGCATGCCCATCATCCCCGGGAATCTTTGTGGCCCTTTGCCGTGTGCCCACACCCTCCTCATTCGGCCCCAGGCGCTCACTGCTGGGGACTCTTTTGGTCCTAGAATCATCCCCCAGCGTGGACTCTCGGGTCTCGCTCCGCTCACGCAGCGCAGTGGTGCAGGCTGTCGGGGACGTCCTCCCTGTGGCGTGCGTCAGCACTAAGTGCCGCCCCGTCGGCTGGGTGGCTCGGCTCATGTACCATTCGGCCGTGGCCGAGCACTGGGGCTTTTTCCAGGGTGGGCAGCTGGAAATGAACCTACCATGGACATTTCAGTACAAGTCTGTGTGACCATGTCTCCATTCCCCTTGGGGAAATGCCAGGAGTAAAATGTCTGGGTTAACTTCACGAGAGACGGTCACACTGTTCTCCAGAGCGGCTGAGCAGCGTCACACTCTAAAGCCCGTGCGTCTGACTGCCGTGCCGTCGGGCCAGTCTCAGAGACCGGGGCCGTCACCCTTCCTCTGCCATGGCCTTAGGCTGCTGACTGCATTTCTTAGGATGGGGCTGCCCTCCTCTGGGAGCCCATGTTTGGACCCATCCCAGACAAAGCGAAGGTGAGTTTCTGGGGCTCTGGAGGTGCCCCTTGCTTCCCTGGCGCACTGCAGTCTAGTGGAGCCCCTCGTTCCCCTGCACGAGCACGTTCACAAACGCCTGGCTTTAAATCCCAGCTCCTGCCCTTGTATCCCCCAGCTGTGGAGCCTTGATGAGCCCCTTCATTCTATGAGCCTCGGTTTTCCTGTCCGTGAAGTGGGGGTGGTGTATGTGTGTGTGCCATGGGACCTCACTGCGATTCAGACTTGGCCAAGTGGTCTGATGCGCAAGTGGCCACCAGCCTTTGCTGCCCTGGATAAAGATGCATGGGGAGCAGCCTGAGGAGATGCAGTTCTTACAGCACTTAAAGTTCAGATTCGCGTGACAAGGGGAACTCAGTGACACGGAGGTCCATTCCAGCCCGGCCTTGTGCAGAGGGTCCTTGTCCCATAGCATCTGGGGACAAGGACCTGCCCCCAGCTCTGCATTTCCCCTACTCCTGGGTGCCCCAGGACCTTGCCACCTAGGGAGAAAATGGGTCTATTGGACAATCAACTCCTTCAGAGCTTTGGAATCAAAAGACTTAGGCTCAAACCCAAGCCCTGCTGTGTGACTTTGGTCAAGTGACTTAACCTTTCTGGGCTCCCTTCTGCACCTGTGTAAAACAGGAATGATAAGGAACCCTCTAAGGATATTGTGAAGATAAAAAGAGGCATTATATGCCCCAAACAAACATCATCATCTTGAATTGTGGTAGCTTTAAGGAAATACATGTTAAGGAATGGGTAGAATTTTGAGGGAAGGTTAAAAAATTTTTTTAAGAATCAAAAGAAACAATAGTGTCAACTTTTCAGAAAACACCCAAACTCTCTCAGTGGAAATCTATTTTCCAACTGCGACAGCACCACCCCTGGTCTTCCAGTCTTAGTGGGAAACGGTTGCGACGGCCCTTGAAAACTGCATCCAGGGTTGTCAGTGCAGAGATGGGCTCCCAGCCTCCGGGGAGGCGGGCTCCATCCAGTCCGAACAGACCTGGGGTGTTTTGCTGGGTGCTCAGGATTGTCTAGACGTGGCCTGGCTGTGTCCTAGCATGCGAAACTCTATTGTGGGGCTGACAGCTCCGTTTGGCAACACGCTGGGCTGAGTGATTGGCGCCAGGACTGAGAGGATGACGAAGTGCTGAAATCTCCCTGAGAAGGTGTCATATCAGATTGTGCGGCTGCCAGCTCTGGGCCCCGTGCTCTGCGAGCGCGTCCTCAGCAACTGATAGAGCGATAGGAGGGCCGATAATGACAGCCATCGGCCCGTGGACCTGGCCAGGAGGGTCCTCGGGGCTGGGTGGGTCGTCCCTCCCCAGGTGAGCCGGCGTGGGTGGTGGGAAGGAGCCCCGGCCTGGGAGGAAGGCTTTATGTCACTGACAAGGGGATGGGAGAAACAGCCAAGCGATGGAAAGTGAAGGGCCCGCTGTCGTTTGCACTGTGTGGACCCTGCTTGTATCCTGACCTGCATGGATGGGTGGATGGATGGGTGGGTGAATGGATGGATGGGTGGATGGATGGATGGATGGGTGGGTGGGTGGAGATAGATAAACAGCATGGATGGATGGATGAGAGAAAAGGAATGGACATAGATGGTAGACAGACACATTCCGGTGGTTGTGTGGACAGGTAGGTGGCAGGTGGGGGACGGGTGGAGGCAGACTTTAGATGGTATGGGTAATAGATGATAGAGATAGATATAAATACAGACGAAGATATAGATATCGATGATATGGGTGCATATATAGACATTTTAAAATTTGAGCAATAACTGCATAGTTGATTATTTTGAAAAATTATTGCTTAATTTTTAGGTGTGAAAATGGTACTAGACAGAGAGTAGGCCTGGTCAGCCAAAATCTTCGTGAATTTAATGTACATTTGCTGAGGAGAGGTTTCTTCTACTTACCTCTTAGATCTCTAGGACCCACAAGTAGCAGAACAGAGAAATAAAAAAGATCATCAGTTGGTGCGGGCGTGTTGTCTGCTGGGCGCCCTCCTTGGTGTGGGGAAACAGAGATGACAGAGGCTGGGCGGATGGCCCCAGGTCCCACTGCGGGACACGGAGCCATCGGCCACAGGAAGCTCTTTAAATCTGTCATTAAAAGTACACAAAATGAAAAATTCAGTTCCTCGGTCCCACCAGCCACACTTCCAAGTGTTCTGCTGGCCACACGTGGCAGCCGCCCGGGACAGCACGGTTCTAGAGCGTCCCGTGGTTGCACAAAGCCCTCCTGGACAGCGCTGTTGTAGGGAGTCATCGTTTGAGAATAAACACAGCACTGCCAGGGCGATGCGCCAAGAGGTGTGGCAAGGCAAGAAGGGGGTGAGGATGGTGAGCTGTGCACGCGGCCGCGGCGGAGATCAGCCTCAGACTTGTGTTCGGGGAGCCTCCCCATTCCGCTCCGCTCAGAACTTACGTGTAGTGTAGAAGGCAGGCGCTACCCGGCTAACCTATTATATTCCCTTACGCAGGAAGGCAGCTCCTGTTGGCCAGCCACTAGCAGCTTACCATTCACTAGCTTCCCAAGTGAGAGCTCCTGTGTCTGGAGGCTCCGGGTCTGCATCTGCGCTGCCTCTTCAGTCCACCTTCCTGTGTGTATCCCATTGTCTCTCCCCAACACTCCATTCCTAGAGGCCCCCTTATTTCTACCCAACATGCAAAGCAGGCCAGCAATGCCACTGATTTCCCTCTGGTGACTGGCAACCGTAAATAACCTGAGCCTACAGCCCAATTACGGATCACCACTAACAACTCCAACCCCTCCGCCCACCGGCTTAGACCCAAGCCCCAACACCCCAACGGCCTGCCTTCTGTCCGGGACTCCATTCCCACGTGACCTAGATCTAAACCACAGCACCTCACTGTCTCGGTATTCGCTGGTGACAGGAGGAAACCAAGGGTGGCCCTCTCTAGGATGAACCACGGTGACACCGTGTCTCTTTCCAGGAGGAAAGGACTTTCTGCTCAGCGTGGACCCAATGCTCACATCCTGGGTTTTAGATCCACCTCAAATCCTTTGGGATTTAAGGTGGCTTTCCATTTTGGCTGCATGCTTATTCTAGGTTTGATGGAAACTGGCTACTTAAAATGAATGTTAAGGTGTTTAGGCTCCAATGGCTGTCAGTAAAAGAAGCACTGGGGACGTGGTATGGTTTTGGATGATTCAGACTCCTGGTGACTCAGTTTCTCCACCTGCCTGGTTGGCGTGGGTCTGGAAGAGGTAACACAAATGCTGACCCCAACACTAACGTGACAAGGGCAGGGAAGGGCTGGGTGTGCTGGGACTGAGAGCTGTGGGCAAAATAAATCAAACGGAGCCCCCGGGAAGGTCTACTGGGGTGGGAGTTGCGGGGCAGGATGACCTCCGGTGGCCAGATGTCTGGTGACGCGGGTGCAGCTGTGGGGACTGAGAGCACGGGGCTGGGCAGCCGGTGGCGGTCAGGGACCAGGAACTCCAGCAGGTGGACCCGGGTTCGGCCCGGGAGTGAGAAGGCATCGCCAGAGGCAGTGAGGCTGGGTAGACCTCGCAGGGTGTTCCGAGATGCCGGACTCAGGGACAGGAGCCCAGATCCTGGAAGGACTGAGGAAAGTCAAACAGAGCCCCGAGCCTGGGAGAGATGCAGAACCAGGGCGTGACATGGGCCCACAGCAACGAGGCAGAAAGACACGCGCTGAGACCGGAGGAACCCTGGTGGACCTGTGGTCCTGAGGAGGAGGCTAACAGCCCAGTTGCTGGAATTACTTGCACCAGAGATGAATTTAATGTACATGTTTGCCACGGAAACATTCTGAAGTGACTGTGGGTTCTACCCGAAGCCCCATGTGTGCCAGGCCCTTTACGAAACAAGCCCTGACCTGTTCCACACCCCGTGGGGCCTGCACTTCCCCGTCATAACACCAGACGGACACATAATTGCTCTGCTCAACGACTCTCCCCACACTCAAAGATCCCTGAGCGAGGCCTGGCCCGGCTTGTTCCAAGGTGCATCCAGGCACTCGGGATCGGCAGCAGGTACCCAGTAAGGGTCTGTGGAGAGAGGGCGAAAAGGGAGGCGTGAAAGCAGAGAGAAAGAAAAGGAAAGAGGGAAGGAAGCAGGAAGGAGGGGTGGAGAGAC
>PVKM010038898.1:0-13955 GCA_004027735.1 Carollia perspicillata | reverse complement strand
TTGTTTCAAAACATTGCGTTCATTATCATTATTGCTATTATTTTGATGTTCAAATTGTTTGAACATTAGCCAATGGAAGCTCTTCGAAGTTAGCACCTGTGACTTTTTTTGACAACATCAGTAGTATTCGATTGCTTCCTTGCTTTTATATGTGACATATTTTAGGCATATCTTATACATTTAATAATTTAGTTGCTTTGTGGCCTCTTCATCTTGTGCAGTTTCTGTCCTGGACCTGGAATCAGTCATTTAATAGTTTAGCTATATATATTCTTCTTGGTGGCATCCTACTTAATGGCTATATTGAGATTAGAAAATGGAATGGCAGATATTTAAAGTAAAAGTAAATTTCAGCAGGTAGTCAATGGTAATTAGGAAAAAGCATGATGATTGTGAAACAACAATCTTTTTTTCTTTTTTTACTGTTAATCTGGCAGAGAATGTCATGTAAGTCCTTAGTAACCAGTCCGTGTTTTTTCTCTCTAGTTAATGTCCATCAGTGTGTTGGCGGTTTCTGCTTGGATGAGGGACTACCTAAATAATGTTCTGACTTTAACTGCAGAAACAAGGTAAGCTTTGCAAGTGTCCATTAATTTTTTTCATCAGGTTTTCTCAGGCGCTAGTTTCTAGGTACTTGGCCCTCAGCCATTCAGAGGGTATTGAGCTGGCTTCTGTCCACTTGAACAGCTTTCCCTGCCCATGGCAACCTTTGCCACAGCCATTTGCATATTCTAACACTCTCATTAAGGTGCACCGTGGTCCTAAGAGAACATTCCTCTCCTCCCTACAGTGTATCAGCTCTGACATATTTGCATATAAAGGACAGCAGAGCTACTTTGCTCTACAAAAGTGGTCGCCAACCTTGTTACCTTCATATTCTTACCTAATGAAAACCAAACCCAGAAATGCCATTTTCTTCTCAAATTTCAAATGTGCGTCCACAATCCTCACTAGGAGCAAATTACTCAACTTCTCCTATCTTCGATTTTTTCATCTCTGAATGGGGAATGTAATATATTCCACTCTGAAGTGTCCTAAGGATTAACTGAGATATGTTTTCAAAATATATTTTTGTAAAGTCACAGTGGAGTGTAATAATGATGATTTTTGTTACTCTCATTACTCTTATGGTTGTAGTTAATGAATTTTTTCATAGTTTTCTAGCAAAAGTCATCTCTTCTCCTTCATTTTTTCTTTTACTATAAAGCAGCTTCCCTTTCACATTTGGGAAGGCTCAGCCGTTGGGGAGAAAGTACTGTAAGTGGGGCCCCGGATCAGGGAGGAGCGGGGAAAAGGTTCTTCCCAGCTGGGAAACAGAGGAGGGTCTGATGCGGTTTCCTCAGGCCAAGGCTTCAGAGCTCCTAGCGGATCGACTTCTTACTAAGGACCCTTATCTTATATTTTAAATGAGTTGAAGTTGGAATGTCCCAGGTGTATAAACAAGTAAACAAAACAGAACAAAAGTAGAACAAGCAAGCACACTGGGGATAGCACAGTGATTCTGAAAATAGCAACACAGCCATTAGCTTTGAGGGGTGATGATTTAAAGATTATTAATGCAAATCATACTTGTGTCTTGTACCATATCTTGGGTGCTTTTTGATTTTATTTTCTTTGTAATGGACATTATTGTTCTTCTTTCAGGGTAGAGGAGGCTGTCATCTTGACTTACTTTCCTGTGGTTCATCCAGTCATGATTGCTGTTTGCTGTTTCCTTATCATTGTGGGGATGTTAGGATACTGCGGAACAGTGAAGAGAAACCTGTTGCTTCTTGCCTGGGTATGTGTTTCTGTCTTCTCTGTTACTGTTAAACGGGCCATTCAGTAATGTGTTATTTTTTCATCAGTGCCCAAGATTATGTGACTAGGGAACTGTGACAGCAGTACTCTAATCTGTGGTAATTGTTCAACATCCTGTGAGGAGGGAAGGTTTTTTTCCATGAGAGACGATTTTAATACAGTACTTTCTTTATTCAGATGATGAGGTATGGAAATATGTGTTCTACTTAATTATTTCACTGAGACTATGTGTTGGCATTTTCATTCACAAGTATGTGTTTTTTCCTCGTGTCATGGGCCTTACTACCACTCAACACGTCCTCAGAATTGGAATGGAGAAGTCATAATGGCACTTTATTTTTTTTTCTATTTTTTTTTTAAAAGCAAATTTGCCATATAAACTCATATGGAGATTCAGGTGGATGGGTAGCAGACAGACGTTATAATCCTGACACTGCCTTTGTATAGGTTAGTGGATATAACTGAGTCTCCGTTTCTGTGGTCTTAGTGGCTGTTTATTTTTTAATTCTGAAACAGTTAGGCTAAATTACTTCTTTAATTCCCTTCAGCACTCAAATTCTATGATTACAAAAATCTATGCTTAAACTTTTAATAAAAATATTAGCAAACTCTTTTAATTTTAAAAACCTGAGTCAATTAAAAATATAGCTTACCTAGAGATTTTTTTGAAGTGCATTGAGTATATAAAATATTACATGTTAGTGGCACCAGATCTTAAGGCTGCTAATATATTTGCAGGTGTGTCAGATGTCCCTCAAAATTAATTCATTGAGTATATTCTGTTTTGTGCAGTAGTTCTCAAGGCTAGTTATGCATTAATTCCTTGTAGGGAACATAAACTTCTTTGTGCTCATATGCTGGATCTGGGCAGAAAAAAATCCCCGATCTGTAGTATTCGCAGGTTTCTGTGAGGTAAATACCCCCAGCATGATGGAGTTTAGGCTACCAACATGGCACCAGTGAATGCAGAGTTGGGGAGAGATGAGCACAAATTGGCTCTCAGGAGCCGGCTTCTACACACCAGTACTTGGCTGGCTCCCACCCGAAGCCAATTAAAATGGAATCTTAGTGTGAAGCTGAACTAAACCTTTGAATTTCATAGGGACAACCTGTGTTAATGTTTTCCTTGGCTTTTTGGGGGAGATAACTCTTTAGGTCCATTTTTAGAAAACAGAATCTGCTGCAGAAAATAAACCTCACTCAGAGAAGGGGAACATGCCCAGTGCCTCGCTTCTCTGCACTTCTAACGAGAAGAATGATAGAAGGGTTTGGAACTTTATTTTGCTGTTTAAGATATTTGGACAGCAATTTAAACATAAACTAAAGGACTCACTTCATATGAAACTGATAGCTTAAAGGATGGATAAAGTATTTTAAACTAAAACAAAAAATCCTCAGAATGCTCTTTTAAAACCACAGTCTCACAATGATGTTTTATTTATACAGCCAACTTAAGTATGATTGTTCTATTTCCCCTCCCCCCAACTCATATGACTGGACAGTCCCTGGATGGGGTGGGGTGTTTAGCATGTCCCATGGAAGGACAGCTTTTAAGAACATATTTTGAAAACCATGTATGCATCCCATTACTTTGCTTGAGTGCTAGTGAAGCAAATGGACAAAGAAAGTAATTTGGTCTCTCCTTGAGGCATGATGAGTCATGGGAATGGGTACATGAGAGGCTAGTGTGTGAGGCTGGAAAGAGCTTTATGATGTAAAAGTGACATGGTTGACTGAGGTTCTAAGGGCCATTGGCTTGTTCATTCATTTGTTCTTCAAATATTTATTGAGAATATAAGCAATACTAGTTTCTGCCAAGAGACCAGTGTGTATGACAGACTGCTTTTGATAAGACTTGAATAGAGTTTGCACCAGGTGCTCTGAGGCAGAGGAGGGGCTCCGAGCTCAGCCCCAGGGGCCCAGCACCTCATCCAGGAGGATGACCACATAGATCGATAAGACTTATTATCCCATCCCCCTTTATTTGTTGGCCTCACTCTTTTTCACAAAGCCGCTTTTGGTACATTGCTGTTCAGTGTGTGCATCTTGGTTTTTTCTTCCCATCGACTGCCTGTGATGTTTCATTCCCTGTTGCCATTGGGCTGCTTCTCTTATTATAGCTAGTTTCCAGACCTCACTTTGTCTGAACCCAACCCAACTTTCCCCTTGCTAAAGAATGATCTGGGGTCTCAACTCCCAATTATCTGTCACTCATAATCAATCTGCCTCTGATCTGCTTCTCAGGCACTTTCTTCTCTGGTCTCCTTCCCAGAACCTCCTTGGCTAAGCAGTTGCCTAGTCCTGTAAGTTCTGGGTCTACAAGCTCAGGAACCTGTCCCCTCTTTTCTACTCTTATTTGGCATGTCCAGATTCAAGTTCTCCTGAGTCCTTCCTGACACAGTGCAGAGCCCCCTAAGGAAACTTCCTGCCTCTGTATCCTCTGATTTGCCCAAAACCAATGCCACCAGGTAATATAGTGCAACAGTAATCCTGTTACTCCTGTGTTCTGAAATCTTGAAAGACTCCTGGTTGGGTAATGAAGTATTTAGTGGTGCTTAGTCTTGTATCAGTTTCCTCTGCAATCAAGCCTTTGACTTCTATTTTTAGCTTTCTTACCTACTTTGTTATTCTCTGGTCACAGCTGCATCTTCTGAGCCTGAACAAACTTGTTTTGCTCCATTTTTCCCTGCTCTTATTCTTTCTGTCTCCTTGCTGGGAATTTCTTTTAGTATTTTTATCTCAATACTTCCAGCTCACTCACAGAGGTGAAGGGATTAAGCAAACAAACAAACATACACACAAAAAAACTTCATAGACAGAGAGCATTAAGGTGATGCCCAGAGGAGAAGGGGGAGGAAGAAAAGGATAAAGTGGGGGATAAACCGTGATGGAAGGAGGCTTGACCTGGGGTGGCAAACACACAATACACTATACAGATGGTGTATTATGGAATTGTACCCCTGAAACCTAGATACACTTTATTAACCAATGTCACACCAATGCATTTAATAAGAAATGATGAAATACCCAACAAGCCAGTGTAAACACACAAATAAAAAAGACTTGTCCAAAATACTACCTCCTGAAATCATAGTAATGACAAAGATGATGATGATAATCAAAGCAGTGAGCACTTCTCAGGTACTTAGAGATGCTGCAGAGGTTTACAAGAAATTTTTTGTATGAAATTTTACATGAATTGATCACTTATGTTCTTTCCACAATTCTAATGAGATAGATACTATTATTATTACCGTAATATAGATGAGGACATGAAGCACAGATTTGGCTAAGTTTGCATAGCTAGTAAATGGAGAACCTGGTGTGCAGACCGAGGCCATCTGGTTACAACATCACTTTTTCACTCTGTAGTTGCTACCTTTTCCTAAGTGCTGAACATATCTCACATTGTATAAAACATTTCCCTGTGACCTGTTGTTTTAAACCTGACAACAATAATCTAATAAAGATAATTAATTATAAGTGACTTTCTGAAAGGTTCAGTCATATGTCCAAAGTCACTTGGCGATAACGGCCTTAATGTTTCTGACTGCCAAGCCCATTCTCCTTGGGCTTTACTGATGGCTCTAATAGATGCTTCTTAACCTTTGTAGTCCAGTGCATTTCCCTTATTATAAATTTCATTTTTTTATAACCAGATAAAACTACCAGACTGCAAACAACTTGATAATATGAGCCATTCACCTTGCCTATTGCTTTAATACATGTTTACTAAATTGAATAATGGACAGGAAATTAGAACAGTGTGAGTATGGGTGACCAGCACATGGGACATCAGATGGTGCCTGGAGGGCAGAGAAGAGTGAGACTTCACAGGAGGAGCCTGGCTGTTAGATAGGTTTAGGCTACAAAGGGAATGGCTTGTTAAATGCAGGGAAGCTAAGCTATAACGTGGTCTTATAGGTCTTTGGCACATGTTTGTAAGGCAGCTCTCATGATTTCTTTCTTTATGCCCTTTAGCATTTTATCCTGTTTAAAAAAATGTAAGGACATTTCTCACTTCTATTTATTTGTTTTTTGTTTTTCAAATAGAAGCAAAAGTTTATATAGAAAGCCAAAGAGGTAGAAGAAGTGAACCATGGAAGAAGTGAGCCAGAGAACAAGTTACAAAGACAAACGAGGGCCCTTCGGAACCTAGGAGGAAAGAGTCAAGGACTGTGTGCGTGGGGAGAGCGGCAGTGGGGGAACGTGTGGGTGTGCTCCGTAGAGAGAGCTGTCTCTTGTTTTTATTTTGAATGTAAATATTTAAACAAGGAGCATGCATTTAGTTCGACCTATCCATTTCCCTGTATTCAAAGTCTTGTTTCATGTAAAGACCTGTAAACCAGATTAGCAGGAGGAATTTTTTTTTAAGACAATCATTATCTCGGAGAGCCACTTTATCTCTTAAATGGTTGCTAAAAAAGAGCTGGCAACTGGGCTGTGATGTTGTTCCAGCAATCACAATGCCGTTATTCATTGGACTGATCAAGAAAAAGTGAGAAAGCCTCAAAACAGAGCTTTATAACTAACCTACTCTCCCCTCCCACCTTCATCTCTCAAAACACAACTCTTTAGCATAAGAGGACACCCACAGAAAACACTTCAGGTGAACCTTGGTCATGAATTTGACCATATATTGAATTATAGATGCAAGTTGTTAAAATAATTTAGGTTCCTCAAGTAACATATAGGACATCCAAATGAAATTTGAATTCCAGATAAACAGTGAATAATATTTTAGTGTAAGTATGTCCTGTGAAATATTAAGATATAATGTACTAAAACATTCTTTGTTGTTTAGCTGGAACTCAAATTTAAATAAACATTCCTGTATCTTTATTTGCTGAATTTGGCAGCCCTACATTGACAAGATTTGTTCTTAATAAATAAATGTGAAATTGTCGTAGGAAAAAAACTTTTATATATTTAAGTGAGGAGATTAGGAATAATTAAATTTTAATTATATTGGGAAAACAAGCCAAAAGTGACTAGGAAAATAAATTTGATTATGCAGTGACTTTCAAAGTAATTTCAGTAGCAGAAATTCTTTCTGTTTAAAAGAGAAATTGAAGCTAAATGGAAATTGGTTTTAAGCCTTAGATGGGTACTTCCCACGGCTTTCAGCTGTAGACCAAATGGAATTCATTTGTTATTGCACTTCTACCTTGCTATTAACATAGGCATTAGGAAAACTGTGCCAGCTCAGAGGGAATGTAAACAGATTGAACAGACATGTTTACAATATTGACAACAGCTGAGTGTCGCCATCAGGCAGTCATCACTCGTCAGAGTGGGATGCTAACATATGGTTATCTCCCAGCCAACCCAACTAGTCAAGCACTGGACAGAAATTAAGTTTGGATGCACGTCACATGTTTAGGAGCAGTACCTTGTGTTTAAAGAGGAAGGTTTCCTTATTTTCAGTTTTATTTTCAGAATTTTCATGTGGCTCTTGATTGTGTGGAAGCTTTTCTAAAGCCTTCTTAAAATATACAGTGATTGAACCAGATTTGAAATGATTCTCTTAATGGAAATCAAATAAATTGTTAATGGTCATGGAGAAATTAACCATTCTCAGTGTTTTTTTTTTCTCCCTCTTAATGTTTTTGTTGTTTAAAATCATGATATGAAACTGGAATATCTTTACACAGTAATTTTCTATAGACTCTGTTTAAGGCCTCTTTAGTAGTTATAAATTTTATATTATAGCTTAAGTTAAAATTAAACAATCGAACTTAATATTTTCACTATTTTCTGTTTATAATTTTGGTTGATAGCTTAGCAGCTGTTTCTAAATCAAGGTTCATGGTATCACTGACTGCACGTTCAGCATGTGCCTAGTGTTTTCCCCTTGTTTTCTGAGGAAATACTTACAGGAACTATATGTGGTCGGACGTATCTCACAGATGAGGAAAATCAGGACACCCAAAGATGCGTATCTGCTCGTTGCGGTAGTTGTCAGTGGCATGCAGACGCTGTCTTGTGCTCAAAGCCCATATGCATAGTTCACCTACCACACTGCTATTATAACACAGTTAGTTAATTCCTGGCGTTATTTCTGTAAGACTTAAATATGCTTCGTTTATAATTCCAAGGCATTCAGTAGTCATTTAACTTTTTAGTTATCTTTTAATGTCCTTATTATAAAAGGAACTCGGAAAGTTCTTCCATGGCTCTATCTCATCTTGTTAAAAAAGGAAACTGCTTCTCCTTTTCTTTCTATGTTCTTTCCTCTCATTCCCCCTTTTTTTTCCTTTCCCCCTTTCCCCTCCCTGCCTTGAACATATATTGAGTACCTAGTCTGTATTAGACACTTGAGGGACAAAGATGAAAGAAGAGAATACAAATAAAACAACAAAGGAAAATACAGTTGTAAAGTTCTAAATAAATTGCTGTGGGAGTGCAGAATAAGGAGCAATTGGAGGCTCTGGCAGGTTTCACGGGAGAATGTATTTGAACTGGAGACCGAAAATGTGTTAGAGCTTTCTGGTGGAGAAGGGAAGGGAAGGGGCTTTAGAGCAACATGGAGATTATTTGGAAAGACAGAGGAATAGAGGAACATGCAAATTTAGGCAAAACTTAGAAATTCAGTGTGGCTATGGTATTGGTACTCACTGAGCAACACATTGAAATAGTCCAATTGTGAAGACCTTTAGGAGAATCTGATGTTATTGCGGGGTTGGTGTTTTTAGCATGGGATGAAATGATGATGTTTAGGCAGGAGGCACTGGGAAGTGCTATTATTGGTCACACTATAGTTTTCAAAAGCCACGGATGGAGCTGAGACTCTGGGGCGTTGAGGAAGGCAGCTGAATTCAATAGACTTGCTGAAATAGAGTTGCGGATAAAGATTTGCACATGATAGTACTATTTATATTATTTGACATCAGGAAATGAAATATTCAATATTATGCATTTTTCATATAATAGAACATATCCTGTCAATGTATGCATTTTATTTTGCATGTTAACTAGAATTTTTTAGAAACCATAGTTGTTAAACATTAAATGTAGTTGTTAAACTCACAAAACTCTCAGGCAGAGGAAACTAAAGACAATTTAGGCAGATGTAAATCTAGGGGCTCGGTTTATACATCTCATTTTTGGGTGCATGAGGACCTAAACTGAGCTCCATGACCACTTCTCGTTCTTAAGTGGTGCTGGTGTGCCTGCTTCTAATTATGCCCCAGAAAAGCATGTTGTGTCAGGGACTGGGACCCGAGACAATTGTGTGAAATTTGTGCTCTTAATATTGGGTCTTTGTTAAAGGATTCTGAGTGCTTGTTGGACTTTTTGCCTACTTAGGAGTTTGAAGTGTGAATGCTTCCAGTATTTGTGTCTCTGTTGTTTGCATAGTTTGGTGTAATTTGTCATAGAAAGCATTTTAAGCTTTCCTGTATACTGTTTCTTAATATACACATTTGAGATAACTTTGCTTAAATGTAAGCCATATAAATCAATATCCACTGATTTGATGACTGTCCCTGGGCTGTACAGAGTTCAAAGCCAGGTATTTCTTTGTCAGCATGTGCTGTTGAAAGGCTTATCCAGCTATGAATGCTGGTCACCAGTTCAAATGCTACCTTGAGGCAGACTCAGCAATCATGCAGTGTTTTTGCATTCTCACCTGTTTCCACATTGTTGGTCTATTGACTTTCTTTGACTAACATAGAACATCGACATTAGTTTAAAATCATAAAGCTGTCTAAATGACTCCAGAAACAGTGCCCCTAGATGTACAAGAGTTAAAATAAGAGGCCAAATAACATGTGTAAAAGGAGAGAATTAAGTCAGTTAAGCCAATGAGGAAAGTAGTTTACAGATAAATGTTTTAGAAGAATAATGTTAAATATTTACTGTATGTGCAGTGTCTAATGAAGTTATGACTAAACAATAGCTTATAAATTAAAGTTAAGCTTTTTTTCATGAAATTTTGTAAATTTAAAAACCTTTTATTTTCAGAATTGTCATTCATATATCTTTTCCCTTTTTCAGAGAAAAGGTGATACCAGGCCCTGGTTATGCACTCAGATCAAGATGAATCTCTTTTCTTTCTTTCTTTTCTCCTTTTTTTTTTTAGCTCAGATGACAAAAACACTAATCTAAATTTTTAAATATATTTTATTGATTATGCTATTATGGTTGTCACATTTTTTCTCCCCTTTATTCCCTTCTGCCCTGTACCTTCCTCCCACTATCATTCCCCCACCTTAGTTCATGTCCATGGTTCATACATACAAGTTCTTTGGCTTCTTCATTTTCCCACACTGTTCTTAACCTCCCCCTGTCTATTTTGTACCTGCCATCTGTGCTTCTTATTCCCTGTACCTTGTCCCCCATTCCTCCCCTCCACTTCCCCATTGATAACCCTCCACGTGATCTGTATTTCTGTGAATCTGTTCCTGTTCTAGTTGTTTGCTCAGTTTGTTTTTGGTTCTGTTTTGTTTAGGTTCAATGTTGATAGTTGTGAGTTTGTCATCATTTTACTGTTATAGTTTTGACCTTCTTTTTCTTAAGTAAGTCCCATTAACATTTCATATAACAAGGCATTGGTGATGATGAACTCCTTTAACTTGACCTTATCTGGGAAGCGCTTTGTCTGACCTTCCATTCTAAATGATAGCCTTGCTGGATAGAGAAATCTTGGATGTAGGTCCTGGCCTTTTATGACTTCAAATACTTCTTTCCAACCCCTTCTTGCCCACAAAGTTTCTTTTGAGAAATCAGCTGATAATCTTATCAGAACTCTTTTGTAGGTAACTCTCTCCTTTTCTCTTGCTGCTTTTAACATTCTCTCCTTATCCTTAATCTTGGGTAATGTAATTATGATGTGCCTTGGTGTGGGGTTCCTTGGGTACAAGTTTTGGGGGACTTCCTTCGCTACCCACAAGCAAATTGTGCCCTTCTGGTGCTGATTCCCTTGTAGGTGAGTTTGTGTACTTTCTAGGACCACGTGGGTCTCTCCCACAAACTCTCCTATGAGGCTGGGAGTTTCTCCTGCTGCCTCAACCCCTGAGGCTTCTTCAGTCAGGTTTTGAGGCTTTATTTCCCCTCACTGAAACCCTGGGTTTCCAGGTCTGCCTTGCCCCCCAGTTGTTCCTCCCAGTTTATCTGCATGCAATTGGGGGACCACCTGCTTTGGCAGCCACTGCCTTTTCCATCCCGGTCCTCCTGCCACCGCCTTGCTGCCTGTCTTCTCCGCCCTTCCTACTGGTCTGGATGAATGTTTCTTCTTTAACTCCTTGGTTGTCAGTCTTCCATACAGTTCTTTTTCTCTGGCAGTTCTGGTTGTGTTTTGTTTTTAGATTTGTTGTCCTTCTTTTGGTTGTGTGATGAGGTGAAGTGTATCTACCTATGCCTCCATCTTGGCCGGAAGTCCAGAAACTCTATCTAAATTTTATTTAAAATGTACAAAACTATCGTTGTAGCACTTAGTAGTCTTGTTAAGTGATACATTTAAATTATTCTAAAATAAGTGTTTATGTCTGAATTGTTTTTAGATTACCATTATTTTTAATTTTAAAACTTTAAAATTTGAAAACTACAAATTTCCTGAAAATGATTACAATAGGAAGATATTTTAGAAACATTGCCCTTATGAATATAGGAATTTTATTAGGTGATACTTGACAATGAAATAATGGTTTTTAATTAAGTAAAAATGTGAATTTTTGCTATTTATTTAGTGAAACAAGAATTTAATATTTTAAAATTCCAAGTTGTGTGCAGGGTTTGCATAACTAGTTGAAGACATGGACTGGTAGCATTTAAATGAGTCAATGAGAGGTTTGCCTTTTATAATTAAAATATTTTAATTTTAAAAGTTTTCTTTCTGTGTTACTGAAGGTACTTTAAAAAAACTTGAAGGCACAATGGACTTGTTCGATTGAGAACATTTAATGAAAGAGCATTAGGAAGTGCTGGGGCTGAGCTCTCATGGTTGAGGGCAGGTGAATTGTGGTCAGCAGTAAGGCATTGGTTTACAGAAGGGCCCTCCAACTGAAAGGCTAGTGGAAGAAAATTAGTGATAAGACTTGGAAACGCAGGGTGTGTTTGGAGAAGGGCATGCAGAGGTGATAGGTAGATGTATGCCAAGTAGCAGGGCTGAGAGTTGGCTGTGTGACCTAGGGCCAAATAATGGAGAGTCTCAATATTGTTTGTGTTCTCTGCAGTTTGAAGTTTTATGAGCTGAAGAGTGATGTGAACTGATCTATCTTTTGCTACATAACCCTAGTAGCTTCAACTGTTCTTGATTGTTTCTGGGCCTTTTGTTTGCTTATCAGGGAAAAAATAGCTACCTAGTCTTGTCACTCTGGGCTAAGGTGGCTTCACATTTAGAGAACCTTTTTATTAATAATGGAATTTGATATTGAAAGACATACTTTTATTCTAACAAAGTGCCTTTTCTGATGAAGTAATAAAGGTACTCAGGTGGGGAAGTCTATCTAATGTTTTAGAATTGTTTTCCAGGTGTACATTATAAACGAAACTGTTGATCTGGGTATGTTTCGTTCAGGTTTCATAGTGAAAATAAAATTATCACGCTAAAGTGGTTACCAGGAAACTGGATGCTGTGCTAAGATGCCCTTAGGGAAACCAGCCAGCATTAAGAATGCTTGTGGAAGAGTTACAATAGCAGTTCTTTGGAATCCTACAGCAACTTTCCAGAATCAGGGTGGGGAAAGTCCCATAAATAATTTATTAGTATCAATCGATTATTATAGAACTCTTACCTTGTTTGAGAATAAACTTTTCCAGCATGGTAGAAGCATTTACCTACAGATAATGAGTTGGTTCCCTGCAGGTCATCTTTGACCTGTTTATAAAAGTAGGTCTTCCAGGGTCTCTACTTCTCAACACTATTATAACTCAAATATTTGTTGTAACACAAGTACATTTCTTTAAAATGATTCCATAATTCATTTCATTTAATTCAAACTGTTTCTTCTGTCAGCCCCGTTTGGGTAACTTGGGTGAGAATTTAATGCTTTTATCATTTTTCACATAAGGTTATCTTTCCCCGAAACATTGAGCATGACTGTGAATTGAGTTGTATTCTTATACTTTCTTATTTTAAGGAAGAAAATACATTTTTAGTTCAGGAAGAAAGTGTTTTTGCTTGAATTGATTTATCAAAAAAGGGGAAATAAAAAGAATAATCCTCTCCATTTGTCATAAATATTTGTATACATGGGGATCTTTAAAATTTAAAGGAAACATTTTGCCTTTAATACTTTTAACAAATAGTTTTGTGGTTATTCTGGAGAACAAGCATGTATAAGTTCAAGTGTATATCTTGTCTGAAAATAAAGGTGAAATAATTAAAAGAATATGATTTAGAAAAAGATATTTTCACAGACATAAAGCTATAGGTAGATGCAAACATTATTGACAGATATTAAAGTATGAGGTCTCTTTTTACCTAATAAAAACATCATCAACTTTTTTTGTTTAATCTTTATTATATTTTTTTCCATTACCACTTACTTAGTCCCTTCACCTTAGGGTACCCAACACCCTAGCAATCAACACACTGTTATCCAAGTACATGGGCTTTTTTTCCTTTTTGATTAATCCCTGAACCCCCTAACTACCTCCCACCCCCAACTAGCTGTCATCTGCTCTCCACTTATGAGTGTGTCTCTGTTTTGCTTGTTAGTTCAGTTTGTTAATTAGATTCCACATATGAGTGAAATCATATGGTATTTTTCTTTCTCTGAATAGCTTATTTTACTTAGCATAATATTCTCCAGGTTCATCCATACTGTCACGAAAGGTAAAAATTTCTTCTTTTTTACAGCTGAGTAGAATTCCATTCCATAGTTGTTTTATCCACTTATCTATTAGTGGACACTTGGGCTGCTTCCGTATCGTGGTGATTATAAATAATGCTGCAATGAACATAGGGGTGTTTATATTCTTTCAGATTAGCATTTTGGGTTCCTTCAGATATATTCCCAGAAGTGGGATTGCTGGGTCAAAAGGCAGATCCATCTTTAATTTTTTGAGGTATCTCTACACTGCTTTCCAGAGTGGCTGCACTAGTCTGCATTCTCACCAACAGTGCAAAAGGGTTCCCCTTTCTCCACATCCTCACTAGCACTTATTGATTGTTGATTTATTGATGATAGCCATCTTGACAAATGTGAGAT
>PVKM010038897.1:0-13949 GCA_004027735.1 Carollia perspicillata | reverse complement strand
CATGAAGATGCAGAAGCCAAGACAGAAATTCCCACAGGAGGGAGGAGGGGAGTGAAGGACAATCTCACCCCCCTGAGGAGGGGGTCAGCCAGGTATCAGGATAGCACTGCCAGCCTCGGGGGGTGCCAAGGAGACTGACCCTAGGTCTCAGCAAATTGATTTACTCCCCAAAGCTATGTTTCTTCATTTGTCAAGGGAGGTAATGCCTAGCTTGCAAGGCCACTGAGAAATCCAAATGATGTTAGACCTGAGTGAGCTCCTTTCTCCAAGGGCACAGGCCACTGGTTATGGTGAGCATCAGAGCCACCTAGCCCTCCCTCCCTGTCTCCTGGGGGTTGGGTCACAGGGCAGCAGGCCCCCATACTTCCTGCAAGCAGCTGTGAGCTAGTGTGGGCCCCTGCACTGAGGTCCATCCCTACACCACACCCAGAAATAGATGTGGGAGAAAGAAATTAAGCCTATGAGCTTTAACTTCTTGGCTCAAAACATGGAGGGCATTTCTGGGAAGGTGGAGAAGGTGTCATCAGCCAGAGGGAGAATGGGAGGCATTTTTGGTGCTGGCAGTGCAGGCAAAGAAAGGGAAGTCAGTATGTGGCGAGGTCTGGGTCTGGGCTGTGGGTGGCTGCTCCAGGGGAAGTGGCTTTTCTGTGGCTCTGAGAGTCTGGAGGGAGCTGAAGGTATCCTGGGGATTGATGCCAGGAAGGCTGAGGCTAAGGGAGAGAGGACAGCCATCCTCAAATAACAGATGCCATGAACATTGTGTTGGATGCTCTCATGGGAAGGAGGAGCTCAGCACCTTGGAATACACAAGAAAGGGAGATGGGGCTCAGGAAGTCTCTCCAGGACTTGGGTGATCCTTAGAAGGAAGGCCATATGTCTGGCTGGTGGTGGTGACTGACAAGGAAAAGATGAAGCCGCTTCTCTGAGGGAGGGGAGAGCAAAATTACCTTTTCACAAACCTGTGGTTTACACCATAGGAGGAAGGGACCCTCTAGTTTCCCCACCCCTACTCCTGTAGGCCTGGCAGAGGGGTTTGGAGTTTCACCCAGGATAAACAGACTGGACAAACTCACAGGGATCCAATATGCCATGGGCAGGGTTAGAGGGATATGCAGGCCAGTCTGGCTTGCCTCTGGCTGGCCCCTGGCTTCAGACTCAGTGTTACAGGAAGTGAACAAGGATT
Organism: Carollia perspicillata; assembly: GCA_004027735.1. Classification (NCBI taxonomy): domain Eukaryota; kingdom Metazoa; phylum Chordata; class Mammalia; order Chiroptera; family Phyllostomidae; genus Carollia; species Carollia perspicillata. The sequence goes on along the minus strand of PVKM010038897.1, from coordinate 12,766 downwards.
TGAGGAGTTTAGCTCCACCCAATTCAGGAAGTCTTTTAGGGATGAAGTCTAGTAACTATGGCTTTGGCATCTAAGGGAGCCATTGTTAGAGAGTCACAGAGGATAGAAGGTGGCCTCCCAGAAGATTACAGGATCCCAAGCATAAACAGCAAAGTAAGGCTTAGGAAAGTCCAACCTTACTCCTTCCTCTCCATGGCCCAATACCAAGGTGGCTGCTATGTTTGTTATCTATTTGCCCTGACACTTTGAATTCTCATGTCCATTCAGCACAGTGGACACTACCAACAGTGGATGGCCCATAACAGGCCCTTGATAAATACCATACATGTGCATGGCTACATGGATAGTTCCCATTTAACAGGAGGAAACTGAGGCTCAGAGAGGTCAGGCAGCTTCCATGACATTATGTAATTGTGGCCTCATGATTATAATTTACACCTGTCTAACGGCCAGTCCAGGTTCCTCCCACTGTCCCTTGTAGTCACATGGTAGGAAAAGCCCTGGACTGGGAGCCAATGACCTGGCTCTGAGTCCTGATTCAACCCCTTCTTGGAGTATAAAGGGACAATGTGGGTTGGAAGAACACGGAAGCTTCTTAAGAGATGACATTTGAGGCAGCTCTTGGAACTTGGTAAGATTTCAGAGATGAGATGAGTGGGAGGAGAAGGATGGGCAGGGCATTGTGGTTTTAGGATGCTGGAGAGAGGTGGACCCAGGAAAACACGCAATTCACCAGTCTCATTTTAGGGAAGGGCCAGTTCACTCATTTCACTTGTTGCTCTCAACTCTTTTTTGAATATTTCAGCAAAGTGTTAGCTGGCCAGTTTTCATTTGAATTTTGTATTAGCATTTTAAGAAATATTTCATTTGTCTCTGCCCCCAGATCCCTACTGTTGCTGCAACAGGGATCCCTGCTGAAGCAAGGACAGAGGAGAGTCATGGAATGGCCCAGCCTGGGATGCCCATCTTGGAGGGCTGATAAGGAGCTGGTGGGGTTTGGTGGGGAGAGGAAGATGTTGTGGAGCAGAGAGAGGGAGATTAAAGGGTGGACATGAGAGAAACTGGGGCAAAAAGGAGAAAGGAAACAGTGGTTAGGGATATTAAGGGGGCAAAGAGGAAAATGGAGACAGTGAAAAGAGAAATTGAAGCAAATAAAAAGAGAGAAATGGGGTACTTTAGGGGACTGTGAGGAATAGGGAGTAGAGGGATAAAGGGAAGAAAGAAGAGGAGGCAGAGTGTAGGGAAGAGAGGGGACAGAGAAGGAAGACTGGGGAATAGAGAGAGATTGTGAGTCCAAAGGAAACATTTATTCTTCATTAATATATTAAGAGAATGAGGTATTCTAGAATGTATTCTTCATGAATATAAGAATATTCACTGAGTATATTTAAGAAGTATATATAATTGTATGAATTGTTTACACTTATGGAATATATTTCCAGATAATATAATGCCCTTTGCTTTCCTAAAAATGCTGTCATAGAATGAAAATGGGTCAAGTAAGAATTCCCAGAAATATTCTGATCTGTTAAAGTCATCCCATCTTACCTGAATTACTTTAAGTCAACAGAATTAAAGGAACACATCAGTTTGTTAAATTTCCCAAACTTGGGTTAGTCTCTGGGCTCTGTAGGTGCACAGTCTGGGCTTTCCCCAACAGACAGCCAGGAGCCAGTGAAGGCGTGACTGTTTATAAGAAAGTCTTCCTGCGGAGGACTCCAACTGCCGGTTCTGTCCTAAATCACTATGCAGAACTCTGGTGAGAATAACCTGGGCTCTGTGACTCAATTTATTGAGAAAAAAGTCAGTCCTGTCCATGATTTGATCAAGGGGAATAAGGGGTGTTGACCTGCTCATGACCTGGAAATGACTGAATTGGTTGCTTGAAATAATCTTTACTGTTACTGTTATTAATCATCATGATTGTAACACCTTTCAAGTAAAATGGGATAGCTTAATCTTCAGCAAGTATTTCCTCTAAGTTTTTTCTTTCACCTTTACTCAAAAGGGACGGATTGTCCTTAAAAGAGACATTGGCTGGGAAATGAGGAAGTCACTCTGGGCTGTGCAAGACAAAGTATGGAGTAACTTTGCGTTGACAGGAACTTTCTCAAAAGCTGATGTTTTTAAAGAGCACTTCGGAGCCAGCTAGTTCCCCTAAACTGCAGCAGTCACCCCAATGGAAATGTGACATGCAAATCTCTCCTGAAATTTGCTTCTGAGACACTGACTTAGGTGTTGAATCACAATGGCATTTGAATGAACTCTCAGGGCTAGGGAGGCAGAATGAGGGAGGGAAATAACAAACAGAACAGTGCTTGCATCCCTCTTCTAATCAACAGTTCGCTATGGCCACACCACTGTGGCTCTTCTGGGGAGAAGCCACACATGGGAGCCCTCCACCGCACAGTGAGCACACTGATGTGTTCAGTGTGTGGAAGACAACAAGGCCCACTGTAGCCCACTCAAAAAAGGGAAATAGTCTTTTCCTGTTCTCCTCCCTGAGGTGTTGGGGGAATGCATAAATAATAGAAATAAATGAAGGTGCTTCAGAAATTACCGAGGATGTCATTTCAAGTGGATGCCTAATTAGCCCTACTGCACCTCTGCTCCCAGGGCCAGATCCCTGGTAAGGGAAACCAAGCAATAGGAGTTTGTTCTTATACTCAACACCTAATTCTTAGTGAAGGGAGCTCAAGCCAAGCTGATACATGGTGGGGCAAAAGGAGGTTTACAGTTCATAAGGAAAATAATACAATCAATAAATAATAATACAAGAATAAACTGTTTTTGTGTACTCACAATTGTAAACATACTTTTGCCCTACCCTGTATGTTGAACTAGGCTAAGTGTCCAGCTGGCTTGTAGCAAAGTTCTGAGGCTCCAAGGTAGGAATCAAGCCCACTTGGAGTTTGGAATCTGGAACATGCTTTAGGCTCTGGTGACTTAAAACACACATCAAATTTTACTGGACAAATTTTATCCAGTATTTGGTTGAGCAATATGAAATTGCCATTTTGTTTTAAACATAACCAACTCTGAGCAACTTTATGTGATTCAACCTTATAATCAACTAAGTGGCGACAAGACAGCTTTGTGACGTCTATATTTCTTTGGTCCCTTTTAGGAGCTGGGGGTGGTGGAAAGGAACATAATCCATGGGGACCTACAGTTGTCAGGGTTATCATAATAGTCATTTACCTCAGTAAATAAGCCACTGCCTATGTGCTTGCCACTGGGCTGGGCATGTTACTAAACACGGGCCAGGAGAACTGTGACCTGTCATGTTCTCAGGGACAGAATTCATGCCCAAGTCAGCATCAGGAGCTCATTTGTGTAAGGACACCTATGCTTGGCCTTAGACAGCACCTGGCACCACGGACTAGGGGTACAATAAACTTTGGCTCCCTTTGCTCCCCAAACTCCCCCAGCTCCAGGTCTCCAGTGAAGAGGTAAGTCCCATTCCCCCTTCTCCCTCCACTGAGCCCTCACACCTTGGGTGGAATGCTTCCTGGTGTACACTGCTGGGAGTCAGTGACAACCTTCAGGTTTGCAAGGCTTCTCCTTGATTGGATTCTCTTGTTCCTTCCCTCTAAACTCCTCTGGGGACCAGTCCTGAAGCCATCTTGTTGTGGAGACATCTGCTAGGGACACTCAGCCATTAACTGGGTCTGGAGTCCCGCAGGAAAACCCGACTTGCCTGAAGCGAACCATTTCATTTTGCATTTGGGGAAACTGAGGCCCAGAGGAGACAGAGTGAGCTAGTGGTCAGGCCCAGATGGAACTCAGGTCTCTAGATCCTCATACCTGCACTTTCTGCCAGAGCTGGCAGCTGCTCTGAGGTGCCATATGTGCTTCACAGCAGGGCAAGGACCTGCAGGGTCCATGACTATGAGTCTTCTCCCCCAACCTGTGGAAGGAATCCTACAAAGCAGGGCACTAGCACTTGCCCAATTAAGGGGCCTCTCAGAGCCTCCTGTCCTTATCTGTAAAATGGAGAGCAAACCTTTTATCTTTACTGAGCCCTGGGGAGAAGAATCTTGCTCTGGGAAAAAAACCTGATCTTGGGTCCCAGCCGGTCGACAGGGCCCTGGATGCGCTTCCGCATGGTCCAAGTCTCCCACAGGATTGCAGGACGAGCCTTCAGCAGGGTCCTGGCCGCTCCGATGGGTCTCAAGATTCCTCTGCCTGGGTCTCCCTCCCCATCCCCCAACCCCGGGTCCCAGGCGTCCCTGCCTAGTCCGGCCGCGCTCTCTCACCGCGCCACGCTCGAAGTCATTGTAGAAGGCTTTGTCCAGCAGGTGCTTCTCGCTGCAGCCGGTGGAGCCCACGAGGCTCAGGTAGATGTAGTCGTCGGTACCAGCAAACCACTGGCTGCCGGTGGCCACAGTAACTGTGTAGGAGGGCATTGTGGCGGGCGTGCGCCACGGGCAGTGGGCTCAAGGAGCTCTTGCAGCCTCCCTACGCTGGTCCTGGAGCGTCCGCAGCTCACCAGGACCCTAGCGGTGTATCCACCCCTTGCTCGGTCTGGGCCCCGCCCCCTTCGGCCCTGGCCCGCCCCCAGCCAGGCCATGGCCTGCCCCACCCTGTGCTCCTGCAGCTCTAACTTGGAGGGGACTGCATCAGACGCGGAGGAGTTACCCATTCCAGCACTTACGTGACAGGATGTTTGTTTTAGTACCAAGGGGACCGGGGCACCTCATCTGTCATCCATCCTTCTATCCACCCATTCACTCATTCTTTTCATTCACTGTTACCACTCTTCACTCCCACTTCGAACCTCAGTCCCTTCACTGCCAGGCTTCAGTGAGGGGATAGCGCTGGGCTCCCTCGACCCTACAAAACACATGTTCTCACCCAAATCCCAGTATGCGTGGGAGGCCGTGCAACAGGAATAATGACCCATACTGTGTGTTCTGGAAGTCTACAGTAGAAAGAGGACCTGGGGAGTCAGGGAGGCTTTCTGGAGGCGGCCACACGCGAACCGACACTGGGGATGAGCTGAGACTTCCGTCAGCATTGCTTCTTCCTCAGGCTTGTTTGAATGTCACTCTGGGCAGGGTGCAGGTGGTCACATACGTGAGACAGATGCCAGCCAAGCCCAGGCTGTGAAATGACATTATATAGTGGAAAGCAGAGCAGCCAGAAAGAAGGAGGCCAGGACAAGAAAACCCAAATCTGGACATTTCAGGGTTGTCTGGAGGAAGTCAGCTTTCAGAGACGAGGGGCTGAAGAAACTCTGGGGCTGGGAGAGTGGACGAGTTGTGGGAGAGGAGTTAGGCTTGCTTGAAGATAGTTCAGGGGAGTAGACCAATGACGGAAGTCCTAGGAAAGAAGATAGGGACCCAACAGCAGGAATGTTTTCGGAGTTAGAGTTGTTACCTGAGGAACCCACTGCCCAGCGGAGTAATCTTGTTGACTTTCTAAGTGGTGGTGGGTGGAGGCTTGGAAAGGATATTAGCAGAAGGCTTTGTGGAGTAGAGGAATCTGCTACTCAAAATTTTTCTGCATTTACCTATACCTCGCCCACACCCTCATTCAACTATCACCACCCTCCTCCTCCCCACCTCCAGCTTCGGAATTGGGTCTGACTGTGAGCTGAACTAAATTAAAAGTGAGTTAATTCTGTGTACGGTAGAGGGTATGTCAAGTCACCTACTTTGTACACTCACTTCTGAGGATGTACAAAGATGCAGGCCAGAGGCAGGCTCCCCAATTCTGGGAGCCAGGGCTGTACCTGGTGGCAAATCCCACTTCCTTCTCTGCCTGGTGGGACCAAGACTCTGGGCAGAAAGAGGATACTATTCCACCTCTATGCCTGGGGAGTGAGGTCAGATTTCAGTGCAACTGGCTTTATTCATCAAAACACAGGCTTCTCTGGGAATCAAATTGGAGAACATGCAAGGCTCTGGGCACAGTCGTGACGTGGCAGATGAAGACACCACAACAGTGGGACCTATACTCTGCCAAGCAAGATACCTGCTACAGAAAACCTTAGAAGAAGTATTAAAAATGCCTCTGGGATACCCTTCAAATCTAAGAAAAAAATGGCTATTGTTTTTCTTTAAAAAGAAAACACTGTATACATTTTTTGATAAAAGTAATGAATTACCAGTGTAGAAAATATGGAAAAGTTTGATACAGAAACAAAATTCAGAACAACATACAGAAAAGGCAAGTATTAAAATTAACTACATTAGATATTTTATACCATTAAAGACACATTATATGTGCAATTTCATGTCATTTTCCCATTTTCTTTAATATTATAACATACATGTTTCCTATGAAATTTCACTTTTAAAATATTTTAAATACTGTATAATATTCAATTATATACATACACCACCATTTCCTTAATTGGTCCACTATTTTTGGACATTTAGGTTGCTTTCACCAATAATGCAATAGTACCTATTTTTTGCTTAAAACATTAATTTTTCTTAAGATAGTGACTTAGAAATCAGTGAAAGTGTATGAACATTTTGAGATTTTTGTAACATTATTAAGCTACTTTCCCAAGGACAATAGTAATTTACATTTATGCCACTTACTCTCATGCAGAACATGGAATGCTTGTTTCACAGAAACTTTGCCATCATGGGATAGTTTCCAAAATATCTCTTATCTTTTTCTTTCTGTCTCTGCCTTGGTTCAGTCTTTCAGCATCACCTGCATGCATTGTAACAACAGCTTCCTACCTAATAATCCCTCTACCTCTAGTCTAACTACCTCCTCCTTCTCCAATTCTCTAGCCAGAGTTATTTCCCTGTGACATAGATGAGATCATTTTACTGTCTTACTTAAAATCCATCATTGTTTTCCTTATTTTAACATTTTTACAACTTTATTGAGATGTAATTAGCATGCCATACAATTCATTCATTTAGTGTACAATTCAGTGGTGGTTAGTAATATTCAGAGTTGTGAGACCATCACCACAATCAAGTTTACAACATTTTCATCACCCATTAACAGTCACTTCCCATATCCCCCCTCATTCTTCTAACCAGGCTAAACACTTATCCGCTTGCTGTCTTTATAGACTTGTCTATTTTGGATATTTTATATGAATGCAATTATACAATATGTGGTCTTTTGTGACTGGCTTCTTTCACTTAGAATAATTTCAAGGTTCATTCACATTGCAAGGTATACTAGTATTTTATCCCTTCCTGTTGCAGAATAATATTCCACTTTATGGATATACCATGTTGTGTTTATCCTTTCATCAGATGATGGAAATTTGACTTGTTTCCATTTTTGAGCAATTATTAACAATGATGCTGTAAACATTCATGTATACATTTTTGTGTGAATGCATGTTTTCATTTCTCTTGGGGACATGACTAGGAATGGAATTGCTGGATTATATGGTAACTCCGTTTAGCATTTTGAGGAGATGCAAGATTGTTTTCCAAAGTGGCTATACCATTTTACATTTTCATCAGTGATAGGTGAGGTTCCATTTTCTCCATATCCTTGCCAACATTTTATATTCTCTGTGAAGTGGTATCTCATAGTAATTTTCATTTGTACTTCCATAATGATTAATGATGTTCAGCATTTATTCCACGTGCTCATTAGCTAATTGTATACCTTCTTTGAAGAAATACATATTCAGATATTTGACCCATTTTAAAAATTGGCTTATCATTTTACTATCAAGTGTAAGTGTTCACACATCCTGAATAAAAGTCCCTTATCAACTATATTATTTACAAGTATATTGTTACTTTCGTGTGTAGTCTTTTTACTTTTTTTTAAATCCTGACCTGAGAACATTTTTTTCATTGATTTGAGAGAGAGGAAGGGTTAGAAAGAAATATTGATGTGAGAGAGAAACATCAATTGGTTGCCTCCCATATGCTCTCAGACCAGGGATCACATGCACCCACACTGAGGATTGAATCCACAACCTAGGTATGTACCCTTACTGGGAATCAAATACAGGACAATGCTCCAACCAACTGAGCCACAGCAGCCAGGGCAGTCTTTCTACTTTTTGATGGCTCTGTTTGAAGCACAAGTTTTTAATTTTGAGTAAGTCCAATTTACATATTTTTCTTTTGTTTCATGTTATTTTAGGATCATATCTATGGATCATGAGAAAGAAGGTACATACCTACCAAGAAGGACTCCTGGTGCTAAAAGGGGCTCAAATTAAAAACAAAGCAAAACAAAACAAAACAAAGCCTAATAGTCATTTATATACAGGGGTCTGTCATGCAAACAGACTTCAGGGAGAAACTTGCACTGAACTGCCCACCTGCACTGTGTTCCTGCTGTCTGAGCCAGTGCTTTATAAAGGAGTTCCTGGAATTATATTTCAACCAATAGGACTGAGATTTCCTCATCCAGTTGGAGTTATCCAACTATATCCCCATTAGCATCTTCACTGATTGATCAGAGCAGCTCCATTCTGACCAGACTTCAGGGTTTGGAGTCTGTTTGCATGAGAATGGACCAATTAGGAACCAGGGAAGGAGACTTCTGTTTGTATAATCAGCTCCTTCTGGCTTGAAAGATTCATTCTCCCTTTCCAATGAAGACTGAAGACTCAAGACTGAGTTTTCCCAGCTGGAGATGGAACCCTGAGGAAGTCTTGCTGGACCAGAGCTTGGACTGCATGGAGCAGAGCAAGGTAGAGTGGAGTTGACCAGAGCTGGTGGAACCTACCAGAGCAGAGCTGAGCTGCTTCCCCAGAGGAGCCCACCTCGCCCCAGGCCTACCTAACACCCATACTGCTTCATAACTGAGCTATAACACTTGGGCTGTTTCATAGCATGGCTGTGAGCCGTACTGTTTTAAAATTGAGCAGTTTGCCCTGCATAAAGTTTTCTTTTTCACCACACCCCAAATTAGGGATTCTTGTTGGTGGTGAATTGGCACCAATGATCACTGGTTGTGATATCTAAGAGACTGTTGCCTAAGCTAAGGTCACAAAAATTTACTCCAATGTTTTCTTCTAAGAATTTTACAATTTTAGCTTTCATTTAGACCTTTGATCCATCTTGCTAATTTTTATATATGGTACATGGGGATCCAAATTCATTCTTTTGCATGTAAGTATTTACTTGCCCATTCTTCATTTTAAAAATGATGATTCTTTCTTCATTAAGTTGTCTTGGCACCTTAGTAAAAGGTTACTTTGTCATAAATGTAAGTGTTTATTTTTGGACTTTTAATTCTATTCTATTGACCAATATGTGTGCTATCTGCCAGTGCCACAATGTTTTGATTACTGTAAACTTATAGTAAGTTTTGAATTGAGAAGTGTGAATTCACCATTGTTCCTTATTTTTCAAGAGTGTTTTTGTTTTGACTCTTCTGTGTCTTTTAAATTTTCATATAAATTATAGAATCAACTTGTCAATTTCTGCAAAAAAAAGCAAGGTGAGATTTTGATATGCATTGCACTGAAGCTGTAGATCAATTTAGGGAGAATTGTTATTGTAACAGGATTAAGTCTTCTGAACCAAGAACATGGAATAAGTTTTAATTTATTTAAAACTTTTCCAATTGATTTCAATAATGTTTTATAGTTTTCAGTGTATTTTGGGTTAAATTTATTCATAAATGTTTTACATTTTTAAAAGGAAGGCTATTTATTTATTATTTGTTTATTTTGTTGTTCAGCTTTATTATGGTATAATTGACAAATAAAATTATACATATTTGAGATATACAGTGTGAGATTTCAATATGCAGATACACCGTGGCATGATTACCACCATCAAGCCAATGACCACATCCATCATGTCATATAGTTACCTTTTCTTTTTTTTTTTTTGGTGTGATGAGAACACTTAACATGTACTCTATTAGCAAATTTCAACTATATGGTACAGTATTATTAATTATAGTCACCATGCTGTTCATTAGATTCCCAGAACTTATAATTGAAAATTTGTATCCTTTGATGAGCTTCTCTTGATTTTTCCTACACCCAGACTCTGGAAATCATCACCCTACCTTCTGTTTCTGAGATTGATTTTCTTAGATTCCACATATAACTGAGATCATACAGAATTTGCTTTCTGTGTCTGGCTTATTTTATTTAGCATGTTCTCATGTTCATTTACATTGTCACCAATGGCAGGATTTTATTTTTTATGACTGAATAGTATTCTGTGGGGTGTGTGTGTGTTGCATTTTCCTTGTTCATTCATACACTGACAGACACTTAGGTTGTTTCTTTTTTTGCCTAATTGCCTTGGCCAGAACCTCCAGGAAAAGTTTAAATAGAAGTAGTAAAAGCAGGCATCTTTGTTTGGTTCCTGATTTAAGAGGTGAGCATCTACTGTTTCATCATTAAATGTGATATTAGTTGTAGGTTTTTCATAGGTTCCCTTTACCAAATTAAAAAAGGTTTTTTGTTCCTATTATTCTTTAGTGTTTTTACCATAAAAGAGTCTTTGAGTTTATTAAATGCTTTTTTCTGCATCAATTGAGACATCATGCAGTTTTTCTTCTGTACTCTTAATATGGAGTATTACATTAATTGTTTTTCAGTTAAACTGACTTTGCAATCTAGATAAATCTCATTAAATTATTGGGTATAGTACTTTTTATGTATTGGATTCAGTGTTAGTATTTTTTAGAATATTTTTGTCTATAATATTGGTGTGTATATATTAATAAGAGATATTGATCTTTAATTTTCTTTTTTATTTTATTATTTATTTATTTATTTTTAAACACAGTTTACATCCAATAATATTCTGTACCAGTTTCAGATGTACAGCAAGGTGGCCAGAAAACCATGTACTCTGGAGATTGTTTCCACTGCTGCTCCAGGCACCCACCTGGCCCCATATCCAGCCATTTTGACATTATTGACCATATTCCCCATGCTGCAATCCATACCTCTGTGCTCATTCAGCAACAACCAATTTTTACTGCTTAATTCCTTCACCTTTTGCACCCAGCCCCTCAACCCCCCTCCCTTCTGACAGCTGTCAGTCTGTTCTCTTTATCTATGAGTTTATTTCTATTTTGTTTGTTTGTTTATATTGTTCATTAGATTCTACATATAAGTGAAATCATATGGTATTTGTCTTTCTCTGAATGGCTTATTTTACTTAACATAATGCCCTCCAGGTCCATCCATATTGCTGCAAAGGTTTCCTTCTTTTTAAATCTGAGTAGTAAATGTACCACAGATATTTTTTTAGCCACTTATCTACTGATGGGCACTTGGGTTTCTTCCAAGTCTTGGCACACTGCAATGGACATGGGGTGTACACATTTTTTCAAATTATTGTTTCTAGTTTCTTCAAATGCATTCCCAGAAGTGGAATCACTGGGTCATAAGGCAATTTCATTTTTTATTTTTTTAGGAACCTCCACACTATTTTCCATAGTGTGTGCAAAGCCTGCATTCCCACCAACAGTGCACTAAGGTTTCCTTTTCTTTACATCCTCACTGACACTTGTTGTTTGTTGATTTATTGATGGCAGTCATTCTGACTGGTGTGAGGTAGTATCTCATTGTGGTTGTGATTTGCATTTCTCTGATGATTAGTGGTTTTGAGCAACTTTTCTTGTATCTACTGGCAATCTGTATGTCTTCTTTGGAGAAATGTCTATTCATGTATTCTGCCCACTTTTTAATTGGGTCGTTTGTTTTTCTGGGGTTAAGTTGTCAGAGTTCTATATAAATTTCAGATATTAAACTCTTATCAGGTGTAGCATTGGCAAATACGTTCTTCCATTCAGTAGGCTATTTTTTTTTCATTTTGTTGATGTTTTCCTTTCTTGTGCAAAACTATTTTAGTTTGATTAGTCCCATTTGTGTATTTTTCCCTTGCCTGAGGAAGTATGTCAGAGAAAATATTGTTACAAGAAATGTTTGAAGTTTTACTGCTTATGTTTTCTTCTAGGATTTTTATGGTTTTGAGTCTTACATTTAAGTCTTCAATCAATTTTTAGTTTATTTTTGTATGTGGTAATGAGAAGGTGGTCTAGCTTCATGTTTTGAATGTATCTGTCCAGTATTCCCAATACCACTTATTGAATAGACTGTCTATTTGTTGATTTTGGTTTTCTATTCCACATATGAGTGAAATCATATGGTTCTTGACTTTTCCCATTTGACTTATTTTGCTTAGCATTATATTCTCAAGATTTATCCATGTTGTTGCAAATGGTAGTATTTTATCTTTTCTTATGACTGAGTGGTGTTCTACTGTATATATGTACCACATCTTATTTATCCAATCGTATATTGAAGGACACTTTGGTTATTTCCATGTCTTAACCACCATGAATAATGCTGCAATGAACAGAGGGTTGCATAGGGCTTTGCCAATAAACATTTTCAATTTTTTCAGGGAGATACCCAGAAGAGGGTTTGCTGAGTCCTATGGAAACTTTATTTTTAATTTTTGAGGAACCTCCATACTGCTTTCCACAGTGGCTGTCCAAGTTTACATTCCTATCAGTAGTAAACGGAGGTTCCTTTTACTCCAACACTTGTTATTACTTCTCTTGTTGATAACAGTCATTCTAACAGGTGGTATCCCACTGTAGTTTTGGTTTATAATTCCCTAATAGCTAGTGAAATTAAGCATCTTTTCATTTATCTATTGGCCATCTGTGCATATTATTGGGAAAAGTGTCTGTTGAGGTTCTCTCCCATGTTATAATTGGAGTGTTGTGTTGTTGTTGTTGTTAAGTTGTATGAGTTCTTTATGTATATTTGGATATTAACTCCTGTCAGAGGTACTGTTTGCAAATATATTCTCTATTCGGTTGGTTGCCC
>PVKM010038896.1:0-13954 GCA_004027735.1 Carollia perspicillata | reverse complement strand
CACTCGATCCGCACCTGCAGGCGGACGTTGAGCATCACCGAGGCCACGATGTAGAAATAGGGGAAGTTCATGCGCAGCCGCCAGGCCAGATCAAAGAAGGTGAGCAGCGTGCGTGTGAGCCCCTTGCAGAAGGCACAGTAAGAGCCACGGGCCGCTGCAGAGCGGGACAGTCGCACTGCCAGGCCGGAGAGCGTCGCCACCGCCGCCACTGCTGACAGAGCTGCGGAGGCCGCCATGGGCCTGACAGATGCAGACCTCGCTGCCCGCTGGAACACCAACGGCCGGCAGGTGGGCGCGAGGCTAGGGTTCCCTGTATCCAAGCCCTGGGTCTGTTCGATGGCTGGTTTCCTGTGGCTTCAACTGCAGCAGTCACTGCCCCTCCTTGTTGCCCAAGAACAGCTCCGCCCTCTCACCAGCATAGCTCCGCCCTTATCCTATCCAAGCCTCTCCCTGGGAGCCACAGAGCTGCTGAAGCAATTATAGCCTCGCCCAGGGGACCAGATCCTCCAGCTAGCTCCGCTTTCGACGCAACTGGCCAGCAAGCCACAGGGCCTGTGAAAATTGGAAGGCGATGCTTCCCTGGAAGGGTGTCGAGGGCTGGAGGGCTGGACTGCCATGCTGATTATGTACAGAAGGCCCACCCAACGGGCCCTCCTTTTTACACGACCTTCCACCGTCCTTTACAGAGTTTTCATAGCTTTAGGAACAACATATTACTACAAACTGCAACTCATGTACACCAGGGAGTTAATTCCAAGTTACTGGATGATTTCTCCTACAGATTATTGCCATAGCCTGAGCCCTGTGAGCAGATCACAAAACCAGATCACAAGAATCCTAGCTAAGACTGGATCTCAGCTCTACTGAGCAGTATCCCTTCTCTTTACAGCTACCCTTTCCTCATTCAATACTTCAAGTACTTATTGGGCAAGAATTATCTGCCAGGCATTGTTCTAGGTGCTGGAAGCAAAGCAGAAAATCAGCAACAAAATCCTTTCCCTCAAGGAGTTCATATTTAGGTGCGGAGAGGCATACTATACATTTGTAAATAAGACTTTTTAGCTAATAACCAGGGACATAAAGAAAATACAGCAGGAATGTGTGATAGAGTGTTTCATAGTAAAAGAAGAGAAGTTTTTCATAGAATTTGGTCAGGGAAATCAACTCTAAGGAAGTTATATTTGAGGTGAAATCTGAGGAACTATGGGAAGGAAATATCCATTAAAAAGCTAGAGTAAGAGCCCCGGCTGGTGTAGCTTGGTGGATTGAGCGCAGGCCTGCAAACCCAAGGGTCACTGGTTGGATTCCCAGTCAGGGCACATGCCTGGGTTGTGGACCAGGTCTCCAGTAGGGGGCGGGCAAGAAGCAACCACCCACTGATGTTTCTCTGCCTCTCTCCCTCCCTTCCCCTCTCTCTCTCTCTCTCTCTAAAACAACAGCAACAACAAACCCAGAGGAAGAGGCCTCCAGGTGGAGGAAACAATTGCAGAGGCCTTGAGGTTAATTTTGCCTAGAAAGTATTCATGAAGTCTTTGCCTAAGCACTTTTTAGAGGTTATATATATATATTTCCTGCGAAGAAAGATACAGGTGAATAAGATAAATGGATATACATGATGAAATCATATGCTATAGTTGGAAGAAAGGGACTAGATAGATATACACATGGCAAATCTATAGATGAAGAAAGTAAGAAATAGTATGAAATCTACAGCAAAGCACCATTTTCGTAAAATGAAAGTACAGGCACAGGACATTGGAAGTCAGGTTTTTCACTGTAGGAAAAAGAAGTTACAAAAAGCATGAAGGAAAGTGCTCAATCACACCTTGAGTAAGAAGCTGAATAATCTGACATTTTATAAACCATTCATAATTTCTGTATCTATGCAGCTCCTCTTCCTAGAATTATTGGGTGCTTATTATGTGCCAGGCAGGCTGGTCCATTACTGTATACATGAGTTATTTCTAGTACTTGTCTGCCAATGTACATGGACAAGATTTTCCCTATGGTATACACTCAGGAGTGGAATCCTGAGTCAAAATGTGTGTACATCTTTGACACTAACAGCTAATTCCAATTTGTTTTCCAAAGTATTGGCTGCATCATATGCCTTCCCTCAGTTGATAAGAGTTGCACCACCCACCATTTCTTATTCTTGATATAACCAATTAAAATTTTTGCCCGTGTGAGAGATGTGAATTGGCATGCTACTGTGCATTTAATTTACATTTGTCCTGTTACTGATGCTGAGTATTTTTTCAGTGTCTATTGGCAATTTGGCTTCCTCCTCTAAGAACTGTTTCTTTCAAACCTTCCACTTTTCTATTGCACTGTTCGGTAGACATAAAAATGATTTTTACATTGATTTTACATCTAGCATGCTTGCTAAACTCTCATATTAATTCCAATGATTAATATCTAATTCTTTGTACTTTCTAAGTAGAAAATCATATTATCTGTAAAGAATGACAGCTTTATATCTTCCTTTCCTAACCTTATATTGATTTTTATTGCATTACAAAGCCTAGTTAAAACTTTCAGTCTGAGGGTCTTCCTTTGCCTTGATCTTAATCTTAAATGGGATGCTTTCAAAGTCTCATCCTGGCTAGTTCTTATTCCAAATATCTACCTCATTAACTCTCTAAACTCCTCCTAATGAAGCTTACTCTGACTACTACCCTATTCTAAAGTACAACTTGCCACCCCTCCCCAACACTCTGGAACTACCTTCCCTGCTATATTTTTCCATAACACTTATTACTTTCCAGCATACTATGTTTTACTTATTAATTGTTTTATCATCTACCCTTCCTTCAAAGTATGAGAATGTTAGTTCTACATGGACCAAAGTTTTTGTCTTTCTGTTCATTGATTTATTCCAAGTGCTCAGAAGAGTATGTTGGTCAACATTCAACTAATATTAATTAAATTAATGAAGCCCTGGCTGGTGTAGCTCAGTGGACTGAGCGCGGGCCTGCAAACCAAAGTATCATGGTTCAATTCCCAGTCAGGGCACATGCCTGGGTTGCAGGCCAGTTCCCAGCAGGGGATGCATGAGAGGCAACCATACATTGATATTTCTCTCCCTCTCTCCTTCCCTTCCCCTCTAAATATAAATAAATAAAATCTTCTTAAAAAGTTTAAATTAATGAATAGATGGAAAGTATTTGGAAGAGTGTCTGGCATAATGATGTAAGCACTCAATAAATGATAGTAGTGATTAAGAAAGGATTGCATTCAAAAGAACCTATGCACCCCAATGTTCATAGCAGCACAGTTTACAATAGCCAAGTGCTGGAAGCAACCTAGGTGCCCATCAGTAAATGAGTGGATCAAAAAACTAGGTTACACTTACACAATGGAATATTATCCAGCAAAAACAAAGAAGGAGCTCCTACCTTTGCGACAGCATGGATGGAACTGGAGAGCATTATGCTAAATGAAGTAAGCCAGGTGGTAAAATACAAACACCATGTGATCTCACTTATAAGTGGAACCTAATCAACAAAACAAACAAGCAAGCAAAAATATAACCAGAGATGTTGAAATAAAGAACAAACTCATAGTAACCAGAAGGGAGGAAGGAGGGAGAAAACAGGGGGAAGAAGGGAAAGGGTAGTCAAGGAACATGTATAAAGAACCCATGAACAAAGCCAGAGGAGGGAAGGATGGAGAATGGGAGGTGGGGGTGGGTGGGGTGGGAGAAAGTGGTGGCAGGAAAATGGAGAAAACTGTATTTGAACAATAATTTAAAAAGAAATCTATTAAAATGATCCTTCCCCCACTCCTTTTACTCCTTGATATGTTAAAAGGTATTAATAAATTTCAGATACTGAAAAAAAAAGAAAGAAAGGATTTCATGATTAATTACCACTGGGCTCCATGAAAGGTACTGGCCATGTCTAATATATTATATGCCTACTAGAACACACACACACACACACACACACACACACACACACACACACACACTTCACCCAGGCAACAGCTAATGATTTATTAGTTTTCTTTTCATTTGGTTCTATTCTCATGTCCATAACCCCTTGCAGGCAAGGTTCCAGTCTTCTCTGAGAGGCCCTGCTACAAGATGTAGAAGCCAGAAGGATGCATTCTTTCATTGGCACTGATGGTGGCAGGCCACTGCATGCTTGAGGGGTGGGGGTTCTGCAGCTTTCTTGGATTCCATATTTCCCCGTCAGTCTCCAGCTCTGGGGTATCAAGAAAGCCCTGGCTTTGGCACATCTTCCCACACTGTTCTGATGCCTTGTTGCTACTTATAGCATTTGACCTTAGACAGATTAGTTAGTATTAGTATCTACTTTCAACATTAGATCCTTTCCTTTTTAAAAAAATATTTTATTTATTTATTTTTTAGAGAGAGGGGAAGGAAAGAAAAAGGAGAGGGAAAGAAAAATCAATTGGTTACCTCTCCCCAACCAGAGACCTGGCCTGCAACCCAAGCATGTGCCCTGACCAGGATAACCGGGGCAACCTTTTTGTTTGTGGTATGAGTTGTTTTTTTTTTTAACTGACTATTCTTGACTAATCCAAGGAGTAAGGCAGAAAAAGTTATCTCTAATAAAGGGGATATGGCCAAGGGATTTGGCAGTTACCATACACCATGAAGGGTCCATTAGTCAGTTTGTCAGTCAGTCAGTCAATAAAAATTGGTGAGGGCATACACCTAGACACTGTGCTAAGAAATATGGAGGATGACCCTGGCTGGTGGGCTCAGTGGATTGATTGTCTGCCTGTGAACCAAAGGGTCTCTGGTTTAATTCCCAGTCATGGCATATGTCTGGGTTTTGGGCCAGGTTCCCAGTGGGGGGGCACATGAGAGGCAACCACACGTTGATGTTTCTCTCCTTCTCTCCCTTTCTCTCTCCTTTCTCCTCACTCTAAAAATAAGTAATAAAATCTGTTTTTTAATATTTTATTTATTTATTCCTAGAGAGAGGGGAAGGGGAGGAGAAAGAGTGGGAGATAAACACCAATGTGTGGTTGCTTCTCACGCATCCCCCACTGGAGGGGACCTGGCCTGCACCCCAGGCATGTTCCCTGACTGGGAATTGAACTGGCAACCCTTTGCTTCACAGGCCCATGCTCAATCCACTGGGCTACACCAGCCAGGGCTAAAATCTTTAAACTTTTTAAAAAATAAATATAGAGGCTCAGTGTCTAGAGGAAAGAGTTATCAAACAAATGAGGAATGTATAAACGATTCAAGGCAATGTATGTTTATAGGAGACTTTCAGAGTGCTGGCATCTCTGAGCACCTGAAGGATGCCTGGGTACCCTGGTAGCTGATCTAGTATAAAGAGTCCAAGAAAAGATTGCCAACCCAGCGGTCCACTGAGGTTTTTGGTCTTATTGTGAAAGCAATTAGAGTATTATTAAGTGAGAACCAATCCAGAAATTGCAGAGTAAGGACAAAAAGAGATCTAAAATCAATAACCCAAACTTCTGCCTTAAGAACTAGAAAAAGAAGAGAAGCCTAAACCCAAAGCAAGCAGAATGAAAGAAATGATGAATATTAGAGCAGAAATAAATGAAATAGAGAAAAGGAAACAATTGAGAAGATAAATAAACCCAAAAGTTGATTCTTTGAAATGATCAAGAAAATTGATAAGCCTTTAAGTAGACTGACCAAGAAAGAAGAGAGAAGATTCAAATTATTAAAATCAGAAATGAAAGCACAGACATCTTTATCTTTTCTCTATCTTTAGAAAGGAGTATAAGAGAATGCTATGAACATGCCAAAAATTAGATGACCTACATGAAATCATAATTATTTGAAGAATAAATAGACATTGGATTGCCTATTTTAAATAGTTGGTTACTATGGTATGTGAATTATATCTCCATAAAGCTCCTATAAAAATTGAAAACAGAACCCAACCTTTGTTTGAAAAGAAAGAAAGAAATAGAAAATCTAAATAGACCTATAACAAATAAACAGACTGAATTAGTATGTAAAGCACTTCATAGAAACACACACACTCACAGTCACACATACACACAAATTAGCTGAGGTCTAGATTGATTCACTGGTTTTTAAGTGATTTCTACCAGTCACTTAAAAAACAGTGAATACAAGTCATTCTCAAACTCTTCCAAACCACAAGAAGAGAGAATATTCTCCAAAAACTATACAAAAACTAGACAGAAACAAGAAAAAACTAAATAACCTCAGGCCAATATCATTTATAAATATAAAAACAAAAATCTTCAAGCCAATGCTTCAAAATATAAAATAATTGTACACAATGACCATACTGGTTGGCTAGGACTACTATAACAAGATATCACAGACTGGGTGACTTAAACAACAGAAATTTACTTTCTTACAACTTTGGAGACTAGATGTCCAAGCCCAAAGTTTCACCAGGGTGTATTTTTCCTGACACCTTTCTCCTTGGCTTGTAGATGGTTATTTTACCCTATGTCTTCACATGGTTTTTCCATTATCTATATCTGTATCAAAATTTCCTCCTATAAGTCCAGTGGTGATATTGGATCAAGGCCCATCCTAATTTTAACTGAATTACCTCTTTACAGATCCTATCTCCAACCACAGTTACATTCTGGGGCACTTTGGGTTAGGACTTCAGCATATGAATTTTAGGGGGACACAATTCAGCCCATAACAATGACCAAGTGGGATTTATCTCAGGAACACAAGGTTGGTTAAAAATTAAAATCAATCAATGTTGTACACCATGTTAATAAGACAAAGGCCAAAATCACATGATCATCTCAATAGAAAAAACATTTTATATATACAAACATCCTTTCATGATAAAGGCGCTCAAAAAACAGAGAGTAGAAGGTAAATTCCTTAACCAGTGGAGCAATTACTAGATGCCTTAGATGTTAAACTGCCCAGTGTCCAGGGCTAGTAGAAATAGTGTGTCCTCACTCAGGAGTCTGGGGCTATTTCTGGGGTTTGTCAGAACCATGTGGTGACAGGTCCAGGCTGCAGCAGCTTTAATGATATGAACAAAAAATATCAGACGTGATTGCATCTGAGCTGAAGAGGGAGGGCTTTTAAGGGTTTGGCGGCTGATGGAACATACAGGGTTCCCAGAGAGCAGGCTGATAAGGTTTCTGAGTGATGTATCTGAGGAGGGCAAGGAACAGTGGGTGGTGAGGGTAGTCAAGAAGAGGAGGGTACTGGAAGTGAGGCTCTCTGGAAACCAACAGCCAGAAGAACTGAGACTTTGGGATCTACTGGAGTTGGAAAGACATCCAGGACACAGAAGGGTTAGCAAGGTGGGAAGTGAGGTTGCAGGACTTAGACTTTAGAAGAGGCCTTCACAGATTGGTAAATGCTTCTACTCTAATTTCACCATGGGGTCTAGAGCATGTAGCTGGCCAGGGCTTCCTGGAAAGAGGGCTTAAGCTGTGCCAGAGTTTGAGTTTGAGTAATGCAGGGTATTGGGGGTAGGGGCTCTAGGAGCAGAAGGAAATCCCTGGCCCTAGGCAGCACTTGGAATGCAGGATGGATATTGGTAAGACAAAGGAGCAGGGAGGCTGATTCAGGTCTTTTTCTTAGATACCAAGACCCATAGGAAGCTCTTGACTGGCCAATGTCACATTGAAAGAATACCCACTAAATTATGTATTGCAGAACTTGGGGAAGTAGATGCTCTACCTCTAAAAGTTTTCACAGTGTTTGAGGGTAAGTTGGAGACACCTGGGTCTTGTTCCAGATATTCTCATGTAAATGGCCTCTACTGTGACCTAGACATGGGGATTCTTAAAGCTACACAAATGTTTTAGTGACAGATTTTTGGTGAGTGCTGCATTGAAGACAACCCAAATCTTCATTCAATATTCTTTTTTTAAGTATATTTTATTGATTATGCTATTACAGCTGTCCTATATTTTACCTCTCCTTTATTCTCCTCTGCCCTGCATCCCCCCTCTCCCACCCCCTTAGTCCCCTTAGTTCATGCCCATGGGTTGCACATATAAGTTCTTAGGCTTCTCCATTTCCTATACTATTCTTAACGTTCGCCTATTTTGGACCTACCATTTATGCCTCTTATTCCCTGTACCTTTTCCTCCATTCTCCACACTCCCCCTCTCCACTGATAATCCTCCATGTGATCTCCATTTTTGTGATTCTGTTCCTGTTCTAGTTGTTTGCTTAGTTTTTGTATTTGTTTATTAGGTTTAGTTGTTGATAGTTGTGAGTTTGTTGTCATTTTAATGTTCATAGTTTTGATTATCTTCTTTTTCTTAGATAAGTCCCCTTAACATTTCATATAATAAGGGCTTGGTCATGATGAACTCCTTTAACTTGACTTTATCTGGGAAGCACTGTATCTGCCCTTCCATTCTAAATGAAAGCTTTGCTGGATAGAGTAAACTTGCCTTTTGTGACTTTGAATACTTCTTTCCAGCCCCTTCTTGCCTGCAAGGTTTCTTTTGAGAAATCAGCTGATAATCTTCTGGAAACTCCTTTGTAGGTATCTGTCTCCTTTTCTCTTGTTGCTTTGAAGATTCTCTCCTCTTTAATCTTGGCTAATGTAATTATGATGTGCCTTGGTGTGTGCTTCCTTGGGTCCAACTTCTTTGGGACTCTCTGAGCTTCCTGGACTTCCTAGAAGTCTATTTCCTTTGCCAGATTGGGGAAGTTCTTCATTATCTTTTCAGAAAAGTTTTCAATTTCTTGCTCTTCCTCTTCTCCTTCCGGCACCCCTATGATTTGGATGTTGCAATGTTTAAAGTTTTCCCGGAGGTTCCTAAGCCTTTCCTATTTTTTTTTTTTTGAGTTCTTGTTTCTTCATTCTGTTCTGATTGAATATTTCTTTCTTTCTTCTGCTCCAAACTGTTGATTTGAGTCCCAGCTCTCTTCCCTTCATTGTTAGTTCCCTGAATATTTGCCCTCATTTCACTTTGCATAACCTTCACTCTTTGCTCTATTTTGTGACCATACTCAACCATTTCTGTGAGCATCCTGATTACCAGTGTTTTGAACTCTGTATCTAATAGGTTGGCTATCTCTTTGTTGCTTAGTTGTTATTCTGTAGTTTTGATCTGTTGTTTCATTTGGGCCATATTTCTTCATCTCAGAACACCTGTTATGTTGTAAGGGGCAAAACCTTAGGTATTTGCCAGGGTGGGGCAAGCCACATCACTTGTGTTGTGCTGCAGTATGTGGGGGAGGGGCCATGGAGGGAACACTGCCACTTGTTCCATTCTCTGCTGGCTTTCAGTTACTTCCCCCAATACCCACAAGCAATTTGAGCCCTTCTGGTGCTGATACCCAGGTGGGTGGGTTTGTGTACATTGTGGGTCTCTCCAACAAAATCTCCTGTGAGGCTGGGAGTTTCTCCCACCACTGAATCCCTCATAGGTTTTTACAACCAGAGGTTTTGAGGCTCTCTTTTCCCACACTGGAATCCTGGGTTGCATGGTCTATTGGTCTGTCTCACTCCCCAGTTGTTTCTCCTGGTTTGTCTGCATGCAAATGTAGGTGTTGTGGACACTGGCTCGAAGTGCCCACGACGTTATGGATGAGACATGAGACAAATTCACATGGACAGACATGAGACAAATTCACATGGACTACAGAGTCCTGTGGAGGAAAAGGGGATGAGGGAATGGCATGGCTACTCCCTCAAGGGGGTAGTGATGCAGAGCGGCCTGGCCACCCTCTCAAGGGGAGAGTGCCTAGGAGCGGCCTGGCAACTGACTCAGGGGGAGAGTGCGCCGATCCTTGCCTGGACAGTGGTTTTATTGGGTTTCTTGCACAGGAATTCTGGTACAACTTATAAATCGTTCTCAGACAGTAAGGATTAGGCGATAGACAAGGAACCATTAGGGCTTATTCTGATTTAGGGTCTGTCAGCTAAAAGGCTATGAAACTTTGGAAAGTAAATTGTTTCTTGCTCAGGTCTTTATCACTTAACTAAAAGCATTCTTAGCAAAGCAGGCTCACAGGAATTTACATCTTTTCTCAGGCCTGATTACCCAGGGAGCCTGCCCTATCCAGCACAGGGCTTGACCGCCCCCGTCATTGTTCAGGCTTAAGTAAGGCAGAGGAGTCAAGGTAGCCAAAGAATTATCGGAGACTTCTCAAGAACTCAGGGGAGTCAGGCTTCATCAAAGCCAAGGGTCCAGCACTCCTTTTCTCCATAGCCCCCCAAGTCCTTTCCCAGGGCTCCCACGTGATCATGCCCATCCCAGGTCATTCCCCCTTTGGGAAATCTTACCCGTCATCGGCTAACTGATCAAGCATTGGGGGCCAGTTATGAAAAAAGGAGCAGAAGCAACACTCCTTCCAGGGAGATAAGCTCTGTCTCCTTAGTGGCTTATGGTCTGGAGGTCACTCACTCAGCCTTAGCCATGCGGGGTTTACAGCTCCTGAAACCAGGCAGGGCAGTTCCCAACATGTAGGACCATCAGCCATCACCTCACTTGCCCATTCCTCCAGCCTCTGACTTGCCACAGGTCCTCTCCACCCTGGCTGCCTGTCTCCACCACTCCTACCCATCTGGATGAATGTTCCTTCTTGAACTTCTTGGTTGTCGGACTTCCATACAGTTCAATTTTCTGCCAGTTCTGGTTGTTTTTTGTTTTGAAGTTTGTTGTTGTCCTTCTTTTGGTTGTGCGAGGAGGCAAAGTGTATCTACCAATGCCTCCATGTTGACCAGAAGTTCATTCAATATTCTTAAAGTGACCATGGCTGCATGGTCCCCAAAAGAAAATAGTAGTGATGCAATCCAAATTCCCTGAATGTCACTACATGACCTGACCCACCTCACTGAGCCATCCTCATCTCCAAATTACACTTAAAGTGTCTCTCAGGACCACAATGAATGCTTTTTTATAAGTCCCAGTTGGACCGGGCTTCAAAGCAGAGCAGGGCATAGCCTATGTTTTGTAGCCCAAGTAGATATGAAAGTTTGGTTTTTCCACAGTATTATGTGAATGAAAAAGGGGCTCTGTAATAAATTTGACAAGTTCAAAGACTGAAAGTAACCCCAGAGGGTGGCCTGAACACAAATTCTTAATTAGGCAGGTCATGGTGGGTAGTAATGCTTCAGACCTGTAACTTCCCTAATAAAAGTTTATCTTTGCTTTTAAGCAAGCCCTGTACATTGTTCTTGTGCATCTAGGTTAACATGGCTTTGAAATGCCCAGTAATCCATTTTTCAGACCTGCGGGACACCATCAACCTTCAAGGGAGCACATAATCTCACTAACTGTCCTATAATCTAATCATAGAGATTTCCTGGTCTTGCTTTCTCCTATCTTTATGTAATCTTCCTTACATTACTCCCTTAATTCCAAATATGTAAAGAGTACTGCAAAGCTGTCATTCACTGGATCATTTGAGACCTTGTTTCCTGGCATGTTGTCAGTTTGGCTCAAATAAACTCCTATAAAATTCTTTATAGGTTTGGACATTCTTACATCAGCAATGATATCATTTAACATTGAACAGAAAGGAGTTGCTTAGAGCTGACTACTGAACTCTCTGTAGAGTGGGTGTAGGGCTGAAGATGTCAGGCTGTTTTGGGGGAGTAGATGGAGGGCACCTAGAGGCAAAAGTAAAGAACTGAGGCAATTAGGAGTTGGGGCTCCACACCTGGGAGCCAGAACTAGGGAGACTGCTTCCATCTTTCAGGTAAGGTGCTGTGCCACCTTCTAAGACAGGCACCAGGCCCTCCCAGAAGAAGCCTACCGATAAGACCCTCTACCCTAAGAAATGCAAAAGGGGGTCATCCTTGAAATGATTTCCAATAGGTTGCCACTTTTCCGATCTTTGTCTGTGGTGGGAGATGCCTCCAAGTCCCACCCACCAGCCTGCTGCATCTCAGTGGCCTCCACTGAGAGCACTATGCTCCCACACTGGCTGGATGGTGGGCACAAGGGACATTGAAGGTCTTCAGTTGGCAGCCATGGCCAAGGCTTATGTGAAGCCCTCTGATTAGAGGTTGGGTGGTGCAGAGGAACAGGCACACTCTCTGAGTGGGGTTAGATATAGATAGAAGCAAGGTTCCACTCTCTCAGTGTCATTTTGATACTAGTGGCTTTATCAGCAGCAGGAACAGAGAGGCGGCTGATGGAGGAAACCACCCAATCAAGGACAGATCTGTGTTTTTTCTAGTGCCTTGTACATGGCACTGCCCTTATGCAGCTCCTGATGGCAGATTTCTGGTTTGGGGCAAAGGTGTGGCAGAAGAAAGTCATTGCATTGAGCATGTGTGAGGCTATCAAGTGACTAACAAAGGGAAAATCTCTCCTACCCATTTCTGTTCCTTGACTGAAGGTGGAACAGAGGACATAGCTGCACATGTACCTTAAAGGTCAACATTGCAGCAGGGGGAGGTGTTCAGCTGGAGTAAGACCTAACAGTCTAGCCTTGGGAAAGGATGGGATTGGCCAGGGCAGCTAGACCCTTCTGGAATGCACAGACGTTTGGTCTGCAAGGTTTAAACAGAGGGAAGGGAGAAATAATTACCTCTTCCTCTGGGACCCATCAGCGTGGACATGCAGAGCAGTGTTTTGCAAGACTGGCCATCCCTGGAAGGTACACGGCCAAGGCACTGGGCCCTGTGGCCAGGGTGAAGGAGCCACTGCATAGCCCACTGTAGCACTTGGCAGCAGCCCTAGTCCCCCAGCATAGGAAGTGTCAATGGCAGCATGGGGCACTGGCCCCACAAACAGACTCCAGAAAGGGGCTTGAGGCCTGACAGTAGCAGGGAAAGAAGCTGAGCTGCTTGGATTATTGTGCAGTGGTGGCTGGCAATTCCTGAAGGACAGTATTTTGAATGAGAGAAGGAACTCTGGGTGCTGACTTGGACTGGTTTGACAGAGGGTGGCTGAGTTTTCCTCTGGGTGCTCTGGAGGGGATAGGCTTTGAGGCAGGAGTCTGCCATCCTCCCAGATTGTGTAGCTTTTGAATAAAAGACCCCTTTCCTTTTCTCACCAAACCTCTGCCTCCAGAATTTGCCTGTTGGTGACAATGAGCAGACAAACCCCGCTTTCTGTTAGGTAACAACTTAGGGCCCAGGCTGCCCTAAAGATGGGATCATGCTTCAGTTTATTTCTAGGACTCTTGAATTCTAGAGAAGGATGGATTCATTGTAGGCAGAGGTGGGGTAGTATTTGAGGTTCTTGGAAGGTACTCAACTCATCCCCTCCTTCCCCAGGGGACTACATCTAGAGGTGGGCCTCACTCCTTGTTCTGGGCCACAAGGGTTCAGAAGGGTGCATGCCCAGGGTGGTGTCACCTTGTGGGGAGGGGCGATTCTGAGGCTGAGAGCTGCCAGACCCTGATATCCAAAATGGTGATGGTGTAAACAGAGAAAGCCCCTGGGGAGATGTGCCCCACTCTTGCTTTTCTCCAGATGCCATTGGAATTTATATTACCAGAGAGGGGACCTGCCTTGAGTGGGTCTGCCTAGGGCTAGCTAGTAGTGTGTAGGTTCTTGACTTCATGTAGGAAACCTTCCACAACACGAGTCCAGGTGACTATGAGGGTACATTTATCAAAGCTGGGGATAGTGAAACAAGGAAGGGCTTAGCATAGAGGAAGCAACAGGACAGCCTAGGCTGGGCTGCCTTAGCTCACTGGGAAGTCAGAGAAAATGGGGCCTTGGGGACAGTTTCAGGGGATTAGCTTGGGAAAAGCTACTACTGCTGACTGCTCCCCTGATTGCAAGTCTTGGGGTCCCTTAGTGTTTAAGAAATTAATGCCTGTAGGGGAAGAAGTGAGGGAACAGGAGAGGCAATGGTATGGGCTGCTGCTACCCGGAGGGAGGGAGAGTGCTTAACCTAGATCTTTGTCTTGAGTTTTTCTCCCTCTCCTGCAGTGGGGAATGTTAGGGGAGGGTTTCAACAGAATATTCATCAGTTCCCCAGGAGTTCCCTTTCAGGGTCATGGTCTCCACTGATTGGTTAGTGCCAGGTCCTCAGTCATTATAGCCAGTCCTGG
>PVKM010038895.1:0-13950 GCA_004027735.1 Carollia perspicillata | reverse complement strand
AGAAAAGATCAACTGGGAATTGCATAGGGCAAGACATGTATCTGGGAAATAAATGATAACAGGCATATCACAAAGGGAAATGAGATACCAAACAACCTCACCATTCTGTCCTCTGCTGGCCTTAGTGGGGAACAATGGGAAGGGAAGGGTGTGCTCTAACACATTTAAAATATGGGAAAGAGAGGTTTCAAGGAATGCCACAGTCTTTAAGACAAGGGCAATGTGGATTATGGGGTGGGGAATCTCTAGAAGCTTACCTATATTTCTCTGACATAAAGATTGAGCATGACGTAAGTGTCTATAAGATGGTATTAAAAACTGAGTGGTGTTCTATGTTTCAATCTTCAGAGATAAGTATATGGAGAAAGGCAGACTGTATAATGGCTAAATGATGTTTTCTTCATTATATTAGCACTTTACAAATTCAGAAAGGGACACTTACCTCACACCATTTGTTTTCCTTAGAGTTTCAAGAACAAAAATGCCAAATAATTATATTCTTGTTACTCTCCAGAATTTTCATTTGTTATTCAATATCAAGACTAATATGAGGAGGTAAAAAATAATTTATCTTTACCTATCAGATATAGTTCACTTTTATTACCCAAGCTTTTTACTGAAAATTCAATAAATTATTTATATTCTACCATTTAATCTATGAACTTTGCATTCTGTTAATTCCCACATAAACTACATAATACAGGCAGATTATTTTTCAAAAAATAAGTTTGTAGTAACAGTAACTAAGTTAGCATACGGTGAACTGTTCTATTTCTTGGCATTTTTTTATTGAAAAAACATGATGATGATTATTTCCAACATATTTAATAAAGTGCTTTAGATTTGACTATTTCTATTAAATTAACCAGATGGTGATAGCACATAATTTCACCCAGAAATGTACATTAATTATTAACAATAAAAGTAGGGCAAAACAACAGACTTCAGTAATATAACCGCACATCTGCAAAAGAGATTGTTGGTGATTTGGAAATGCTAATTCTGTGATTAATCTTCCATTTGGCTACTGAACAGCAGAAGTCGTGCAAACAAGAATGCTAAGATGAATGATGGAGCATTCAGACTTCAAATTGGATTTTGATCTCAGACAGCAGAAAAAATGCTTTGGTAGGCAGTAGGAACTTTCCACCAAAAATGTGTACTTTTGTCACAGAACCATTTGGAAAAAGATGTGTTCCGTTGTCTTTATTTGAAGCATCTGTTCCTGGGATAAGAGAAAATCCTGTCTTCCTTCTCTCCAAACATTTCAAATCCACCATCCTGTAAACTTTTCACAAAATTACCATTTCACATTGCCTGAACTCTTGTTTCCATAAAACAAATCCTCTACCGTTACAAAGCCATGATGCCTACATATCTGAAATACAGCATGTAATTCTGGGCACCTTACTTCAAGGAAAATATAACAATAGCGATGTTCCAAATAATTACATAGACAGATTGAGGATCTTCCATGTAAGAACAGACTAGGAGAAAGGGATGCTTCAATCCAAAGACAGAAAGAAATACAACCATCATATAAATGATGAATAGGTCAATCAATTTTACATTGGATAACCAAACATCAGATGTCAGGAACACAGGAAATCAAGGAGTCCATATTGTTAGCCTTTTGAAATGGACATAGCATATATTATCACTTAAAAAGTAGAGTTAAATTCACTTCATAGAACTCCCCGATCTTTGCAACCCAAAAAGGAATATAATTTGGTACTATAATTTTAAAAAACTTTCTTAAGTCCCAGAGAATAGATCCATAGTGAGTAATAAGCTGCATTAAGAAAATAGTCAGCTAAAGATAATTCACTTACTTTTATAAGGCAATGTGTACACATTTTAGACCCTGACAGTCAGTCAGAAGAGATATTGAACAAACTCTATATTTTCTACTCAGAATAATAATCACAATAAACAAAATTTGGATAGACTGACCAATTAAAAATAGAGAAGAATAAAGTCACTAAAATAAAGAATAAAAGAGGAGTTATTAAAATCAGTCTATAAAAATGGTTGTATGACAAAAAAGATTATAAGGCCTAACTTTATATAAAAAAACAGATAAGATGGGCAAATTATTAGAAAGAAACAAATGATTAAAACTGACTTAAGAAGGAATAGAAAACCAGAATAGATTTATCTCAAGTAAAGAGATTAAATCACTAATCAAAAAACTTCCTGCAAACAAAAACCCAAGACCAAATAGTATCAATGGTGAACTCTACCAAACAGTTAAGGAATTAACAACAATCCTTCACACACTCTTGCAAACACAGGAAAGGAGGAAGAACATACCAACTCATTCTATGAGGTCAGTATTGCGCTAATACGTAAACCAAAGACATCGCAAGAAAAGAAAACTACAAGCCAATATTCATTATAAAGAGATATGAAAACTTCAACGAAACAGTAACAAACCAAATCCAGCAAATGCAAAAGAGCCTTAAACACCATGATCCAGTGGGATTTATTCCAAAAATGTAAGATTAGTTCACCGCAAGAAAATCAATCAACGTAATATCATCATATTAGGACATGTAAAAGATAAAAATCACACTCTATTCTCAGTAAATACAGAAAGAATTTGATAAAATACAACATCCCTTCATTATAAATACACTCAGCAAATAAAGCTAGAAGAAAACTTCCTCGGCCTGATAAAAGTGGTCTATGAATAACACAATCAACATCATACTTAATTGTAAAATACTGACAGCTTATCCCTTAAGATAAACAACAAGATAAGGATGCCCATTCTCATCATTCTGATTAGCATTGTATTGGACCTAATGGCCAGAAAAATTACACAAGAAAAAGAAATAAAAGTCATCCAGACTGGAAAGAAAAAAATAAAACTATTTGCAGATTACACACTCATATAAATTTGGTGGATTTCTTCATAAATTCATCAAAAAATTCTTAGATTAATAAAAAATTTTAACAAGGTTGAAAGATACAAGACCAACATACAAAAATCAATTGCATTTCTATACATTAACAATGAATAATCCAAAAAAGAAATTAAGAAAACAATTTCATTAAATAGTTACAAATAAAAATTTAGGGTAATCTATGAAGCAAAGAAAGTGCAAGACTTGTACACCAAAAACTATAAAATATTGTTGAAATAAATGAAAGAAGTCTTAAATAAATGGAAAGACATCCATGTTCATGGACTGAAACACTTAACTTTGTTAAAACAACAATACTACCCAAATTGATCTACAGTTTCAATGTAATCCATCAAAATTCTAGCAGACCTCTTTGCAGAAATTAATAAGCTAACCCTAATGGACCTTGAATAACCCAAAGTTTTTTTATTAGAAAAGAACAAAGACAGAAGACCTACATTTTGATATTTTAAAACTTGGCGCAAAGCTATGGTTGTTAAGACAGTTTGTACTAGCCTATGGGTTAGGCACATAGGTGAATGAAAAAGAATTGAGAGTCTAGAATAAACTCTTACATTTATGTTCAATGATTTTCAACAAATGTTCTAAAATAATTCAGTGGGGAAGAACAGTGCTTTCAACAACAACAACAAAATTATCTTGAATGCCCTATCTTAAATCACATATAAAAATTAACTCAAAGGGGTCACAAACCTAAAAGTAAGAGCTAAAATTACATTAGCCCTAGAAGAAAATGTAGGAGTAAATCTTTGTGAACTGGAATTTTTTTTTTTTAATTTGACATCCAGACACAAGCAACAAAACAGAATATAGTTAAATTGGACTTCGTCAAAGTGAGAAGCATTTGTACTTCAAGGGACACTATAAGGAAAGTGAAAATACAACCCAAAGAATCACAGGATATATTTGCTAATCATATATCTAATAATTTCCTAATATCCACAATACATAAAGAACATTTCAAACTCTTACACAATAAAAATACAAGCAAATAATGCAATAAAAAATTTGGCAACACATTTGAAAGGGCATTTTTCCAAAGAAGACACACAAATGACAAATAAGCACACAGAGAGATATTAGGGGATGCAAACCCAAAGCACAGTGGCTATAACCGAAAGGACAGACACTAACAAGTATTACTGAGGACGTAGAGAAGTTAAAACTCTCATTCTCTGCTGGAGGGATTGTAAAATGATGCATCCACTTTGAAAACTGATTTGTCAGTTACTCAAAAAGGTAAACACAGAGGAAGCTTACGACCCAGGAATTCCACTCCTAAGTAAATATCCAAGAGAACTGAAAACACATGTTTACAGAATAAATGTTCATAGTAGTGTTATTCACAATAGCCAAAAAGTATACAACCCAAACATCTATTGATTGATGAATAAATAAACAAAATATGATATCCATCTAATGGGATGTTTGGCAATAAAAATAAATTAATTACTGATACATGCTACAATATGGATGACTCTTGAAAGCATTATGCTGTTGAAAACAAACAGCCAGCACAAAACTGCATATAATGTATGATTACATTTACATGAAGTCTTCAGAATAGGAAAATCCTTAGAAACAGAAAGTAGATTACTGTCCCCTCTGCTGTGCAGAGGGGACAATGGAGAGTGACTGCTATTGAATACAGGGTTTCTTTTCAAGGTGATGAAAATGTTCTCTAATTACACAGTGTTTTGCACAGCCTATGAGTATACTAAAAACCACTGAATTGTACACTTTAAATGGGTGAATTTTATGGTATGTGAATTATATCTCAGTAAAAACAATCACAATATTACTTATGCTGGTTTCTAAGTTTACTATTTCATGGGTACAACCAGAAGTGGAACTCCTTTCAAACTATCTATTACCACCAGTCCCTTTTTGGGCAACTGGGGAAAGGAGTCTCACCCAAGCTAAGGCCCTCTGACATGGCCTGTCTCTTAAGATATCTATCACAATTGCTATAACCAAGAAAAGTAACAATCATAGCACCTAAGCACAATTGTTCTTTTTATTGTATGAACACTGAATGATAAAATCCCTTTTTAGTGATTGCAAAATAGTGAGAAAATTATGACATGGTTCAAGACACAAAGATGTTAGAATATTCTATGCTTATATTCTCTTTCCTTCTTACTTGTAAGTATTACAAAGGGAATACTGTGTTATTCTGTGCTACCATAGAATGACTTATCAAGTCTATTTGCTCATATATTAAAATAAATTGCCCTTCAGGTTTTTCCTTGGGGACATTGGCTGGTCAAACATACTATGTGCTTTAACAATGGTTAATTTTTTAAAAAATTCTCTAGTCAAGATAATCATGAATTAACTATACTGTTAGTCTTTTATATTCCAAGTTAAAGACAGAGAACTGACTGAATCTCCAGAAAACCCCCATGGTGTGTTATAATTCACACTTGCTCAGGACAAGGAACACCAGGAGAAGAACAGGCAAAGGAGTAGGAGAGTGGCACGGGCACATTAACTAATGGAGGTTCTGGTCTCTCTGAGAAAAGTCAGAAGTCCAGAGGTCTGTGTTTTAAAGGAAAAATAAATTAATACTGGGTCTAGCCCAAATCTTTGCATTTGTCCATCTATTCATCCAACCATCCATCCATCCACCCTTTGTTCAATATTACAATATGTTGCAGGCACTACTCTAGGACTGAAGCATTTAATAACTAAAGAGGCCAGATTTGATGACTAGACATTATGGCAGCAATCCAGGTCATTTTCAAGGTAGGCAGATAGGGTTTCAAGTAATAAATCCATTACTGTAAGGCCATGTCAATAATAGAGTGCCAAAAGATGTCAAGCCTGTGCTTGCCCCTTCCTGTACATTAACATATTTAGCCCTCAGAGAATGTGAGATGGGTATTATATTTTTGCAACTAAGGAGCATGATAATCAAAGAAGGTAAAGAACTTGCCCAAGATGCAAGAAAGCAGAATCCTCTTATAATAACTTAAAAGAGGCAAAATATGGATTCTACAGATTCTGATTCCAAAGCCCATGACCTTTCCATTAAGCCATGCTGAGCACGAGATTCTCCCATGTAGTTGGGCAGGCAATCCCAGCTAAGCTTAAGTTCAAGACAGAGTTATAGCTCCAGAGGGAAAGGATGGCTCTGTAACAACAGTGAGATCATTATCTTATAGGTTAACCAGCATTATCAGCACACTGGAAATCAGGTGCCACCAACTGATCAGCTGGAGTCACCGACGCTGGTATTTGCTGGCCTGGACCATCTCAGGAACTAGGTAGAGGTGTTCTTGATGAGGGAAAGGCATCATTTATTCCATCTGAGAAAGACTGATACAGTGGCCCATTAGAAACCAAAATTAAGATACAATTCACTCTGGGTACCAGTAGCAATGCTCAAATTCTTATCTTTTCACCAAAAGTTGAGATTTTCTTATCTGACATGCCTTCTGATATTAAATGGAACCTTTACTTTTCTTTCCCAATATAAAAACAATGCCTCTGTGAGCTGGTAGCCAAACAGAAAACAACCTAATTTAACTTATTTGTGGGTTACAGCAAACATACTTTGATTTGATAACTCTTAATGAGGACAGCAGACATCAGTGATACAGACAAACCATTGGGTTGAAAACAGAAATATCAAAAGAGGCAAAATCTCCTAATTTTCTCATCTTTGGTGTACATTAGTTGGTTAATGGACTTGAGCCAGGATATCTACACAGACCAAACAAAGTGGATAATTGAGCAATTATCTGATGAATTTAAACACTAAAGAAAGTGACTTTGTTTAATTAAAATTTTGTTCTAAACTGCTGGAGCATCTTTCTTTGGGGAAAAGTCGTGTAGCCAGAAGCAGAAGTAGGTGTGTATATTTCCATTTCCTTACTACATTTTCGTGCAGTCTCAAGAGACCTAGCAGGGACTTGATCTTTGGGTTGTTTTTTATAAGCTACATGATAGTAATGAATCTCTGCTGCCATCACTGGGAGGCAGGATACAAACAGAAATAACATATGGCAGCATATTAGCTTTAGCCCTTTTCTGGAATGTTAGTGCTTAACAATTTGAAAGAGAACAAGTCCCCTTCCCTGGAGTGATCTAGAATCCAAGCTTTGTAGTTGCAATGAGGTAATGTGTCAAGACAATGGCAGGATCTATCGAGTCTCCACCCTCGGTTAAGGAAGCACCAGCTCCTCATATGGTATGACAGATAGGGTTGGGCAATTGGGATCTAAGCCTTAGTGTAGGGCACTGGCCCAAAACTGATACCCATGGAGCTTTGAAGGCAGCCAACTGCTTTACAAGTAATCAGGCTTGAAAAGATTAGTCCTTATCTGTAAGTATTACTATACAAGTTTAATAGATGAGAAAACAAAAGCATGGAAAGATTGATTGGCTATTTCAAAAACGTGTATCAAAAAACCGGGAACTAGAGGAAAACCCCAGGTCCGTTTGACTGAAATTGGTATATTCTAGTGACCTCATCTCCCCTCAAAAAACCATTCTCATCAATTAAAAATGAAATATATCATTATATAATGTATCACCTGTCTTCAGGATGTTTTTACTGTAATATAGGATAAGGCGGTTAGCTAAGTATAGTACAACAAGTACATCAGGCATGACTGGCCCGTTGGACCAAAATCATTCTGTCTGCCAAATCATGAAACAAAGACTATCACTCAGAACTCAAAATGAAAAATAAGAATTAAAACCAGATGCACAGAGTATGGAATATGTTCCATTCATGTAGAAGACAGAAAATTCCCTAAATTATTCAAGTAAACACAATCATATGCACACACTAATTCATATATTCCAAGCAGGCCAAAATATAAAATTTAACCATATTTTTATTAATAGAAACAGATTGTTAGCGGACACTCTATATGATCAATCTTTTAACTTAATTAGAAAAACCAAAATTCCCATTTACCAGGAAGTTTACATTCAAATTCCACTCTACTGAATATTACCTGTATAGACAAAGCCAAGATTCCTCAAAATTTGCAGACTCGCCCAAAAACATTAGCCAAAACCTAAACAGAAAAAGATGAACATGATATTGTATTTCTGAAGACATTTAATACAGAGTATTTATATCTTTGGTAATTAGTTAGCAAGAGCCAAATAGCAAAAGCTGGAGAGGTAAGTGGTCAGGGATAAATATAAATTCTGAGAGAGACATTTACTAGCTTCTAGGACCTCCTACAGAGGAAAAGCCACTTAAAATGGTGTAGCTACATGTCTAGCACCAAGTATAAAAAATATCCAACTGCAAAATATTTTGTTCTAAATTAAGAAATGAAGAGTTTTGAGTGATTATACTAACTCGAATCTTTTTATGTGAATGGGGAATGTTATAGGACTTCTATATTAGGTTCTGTTTCCCAAAGACAGCTCAAAAGTTCTCTCTTTTGGAAAATTATGGCCAATGAATTTAAAAAAATTAAAACATCCTGACTTGAAAAGCAAAGCCAGAAATGAATCACACATAAATTTCAAGAATGAGAGGGAATTATATGTCATACGTAATAATAACAAGTGGCAATCCCAAGACTCTAGACTGGGCAAGAATTGCTATGAAAAATTTCCTGGTTTAAATAGCAATTAAGGATTTAATGGGGGAAAGTAATCAGAAATAAGGGTGATCTAGCCAGTCAAAGAGCTTTAAGTGGGTAATACAGTACTCAGAATATGCCCTGTGAATATTCATGAGTTGATCTTACTGTGACTTATCTACGTGGTGACATTTTCCAGTAGGAAAACATTTGACCAAAAGAAAATAGCTCATATACTTCTGAACATTATAAAATTCACATTGTAAAGGAAGAAAAACTAAGTGCTATGAGTAAATGATGGACATTTGGATAAAGTGGTGGAGAATAGGTACTATGCAACTTACAAAAGTGATTAACCACTTCAGAAAAAATATATACCGTTTAATATGTTCTTCCCAATAAATTAAAAACACATGAAAAGTGCTAGTTTAAAAAGACAGAAACATCTTTGTAGACTACCTCTCAAACATTTTTGCATATGCTTATTCACTTAAGATAATTGATTTCATTAAAATCAATCTTAAACTTCTTGAAAGTTTAAGATAACTAAAGCCTAAAAATGGGCAATAAAGAAGTTTCAGATAAGAAAAAAGCTTATGTGCAAATTTTAAAAAACCTGCTCTTTTGCCTTAATGGACATACCAGGAGGAAAAAAACAAATAACAAAGCAGTAACAGAAGCAGCAACAAAGTCCACTCAGGGAATAAAGGATCTACTTAGGAAAATGACATAATTTCAGAGCCCCCAGAAAATATGGAAATCAGGAGAATTAAAATATGCATGTGCTGGTGAAATATTGGCTTGTGCAAAAAAACCTGTGGAGAAAATGCATCAAGTTTGACCTGAATTAGCCAGACAGGCTTTCTAAAGCTGTGTCTGCATATCAGCAAATGGTGTGAGAAGATTAAATAAATGTATATATAGTTTGTTGCCATAGAACTTTCTTGTGAACATACTGTCAACACCATTTTCTTCTTATGTCTTCAACAAAAATATGACAGCCAGTCAAAGTGCGTCATTTTCTCAGATACATTTGTTTTTTGTTTTTTCCTTTAGAAAGTGGCTGACCATGGCTTCTGGGCCTGTAGGAGGGGATCCCCCTACCTGGGTGGTGTGGAAAAGCCCAACATCTTTTATGAAGCTTCACCTCACAGAAGTGCTAATGACCTCTTCCACCCAACCTTCTCTTTTTGGCATCACAACCGTGAATATATGTAGTATACACAATTTAAACAAAGAAACGTTCCCTCGGCAACTTAATAGAAAATTCTTGATCATAGACAAAGAATTGTTGTCCCCTTCAGCCTCCCAAAAAGCCCAATGTTTTCCCATTCAAATGCATTGAATTTGGGGTTCACTTCAAATTCTGTGCTGAGCCATGTAAAAAGAATATATACATTCCTACCCTGCCCCCACCTCCACCATTTATACATAAGTTTGAGATTTGCAGGTCTCTAAACTTACTGTGAAGATGAATTTAACTTCAAGGTATTGAAACTTAACAAGAACTCCAAACATTCTTCATTTCCATCAAAAGTAAAATTCTTGGTTGGTTTGCTTCCTGGGGAAAAAGAGTACATGATCACTAGGGAGATGAATACTTATAATTAATACACCCTGTGAATGTCAGCCTCAGCATAACTTTTCCCTCCACACTTGTCATGGTGTCGCATTCATCCTTGAGGGATCCATCAATTCACACAGAAGCATCAGGAGGCCAGAGGAAAGTTTGTCTTCATTTCTACCTTCTTTCCAAGGTTAACTACCTTCAGATCACATTCACACTAAAATAAGAAACTCATATTTTTTCCTAGGGTTTTAGTCCTTACATGTAAAAAGAAAAGAAAGAAAAATTAGACCCAAACGAGTGTGATGCATATTCATGAAGGGCAAAGCAATACTCAAGCTTATTGAGGTGTTGACGACCTTGAGCTACATCAGTAGACTGACTTTGATCTGTAAAGGAACTGATGAAATGCACTCCAAAGATACTGAATATCCACAAACATATTTCTACTAGTAAAAAATATGTAAATATAGACTTATAAAACAATAATGGTGTTAATTACAGCAGAGAAAGGACAGGGACTGGTGTCAGTATACTAAAGACTTAAGCCTAAAAAGTAATAATCATTCTGGTTTGTCAGAAAATGTGTATGTAAAACAGAAGCAGAGCAAAAAAAAAAAGCTGACCTTCTTTTTGCTGTCTGCTACCTTTACATTTTTGTCCCCAAGCTTTACACCAGATCTTTCCTTATTCTTGATTTGTATATAGTATAAAAAATCCTTGGTATTATATTTTAGAATATTATTACTGTGAGCTTCTTGAAACCCCCTTTTTTAAAATAGTTCCATGGCTCTCTTCTGCATTTGCTCTTAGGTGTGTATTTGTTTCCTCCTCCATCCTTTTAATCTTTGACTCCATCTCACGTTAAAAGCAGCATAGTCAAATGTTCTCTACTTGACTCTTCATGCTCTGAATGTCCAAGCTGAACTTTATTTTTTCAGACTCTCCTGTCTCCTCTTTAGATACTCATCTGCCTCAACACTAATCTAATGGTGTCTGTTTAATTCATAGTAAGAACAGACTCTTCTAGTTTCTTCTCGGTCTTATTCTCTTTCTTTCCCTTTCTCTGTCTCTGCTTCCACTGTCTTAATACTCCACCACCAGCAACACTACAGCTCTTCTTTCTGAATCTATCCTTGGTCTTGATTTTCTTCCTCAACACATTATCCAATTCCATTTCTGACTAGATGCTCCACCAGCAACTCAAACTCCATGAGCCCAGAACCTAGTTAACCAACACTTGACCCAAATTAGCTCCTCTTCTACAGGGTCATGTTCCTCTTGAACAGCTCCACAAAGTCAGGTCACAAATATGGTCAAACAGAGAGAGCTGACTAGAGACTCGACATCCCTGCAGAAAGAGACATTCAGTAGTTCGGTCTTGAGGTTCTCCTCCTGACTGTTTAAAACAAAAGGGCCGGGAACATGTACAGTATCCAAAGTGGATCATCCCAACTTTCACTTCCAATCAAAGTCTAATAAGGTCTCTTACTGACATTATCACTCTTATTTATGTATTTGCTTGTTCATTTATTTATTTTTGGTCATACAAGAAATCTGAAACTGGCTTTCCTCAGGCAAGAGCTTGAGTCCTGTCAGTGACAAAGAAGATCTGAAATTTCAGCTTCTGTGAGAGAGATTGCCCCCCAACTCAGGGTTCTTCTCCAAGCCTTGACACCCCAGAGTTTCAGATACATTATCCATTATGTGTAAGGAATGTATATGCTTTACAATGTGCTCCAGGTGGTCTCATGCATCTTTACCTTCACCTTGCTCCATCACACTGGGCACCTCTAGTTTAGAATTATCTTGTCTTACTCTTTATTATCAATTCTAGCATGCTGTAATCACTTTGTCCAAGGTTCTTGTCACTTCCTTTAAAATCAAAAATCATCTGAAATATCATTTCCTTTAGCATTTGATAAAGATTAAATGGAGAGTGGATTATATTTAATATGTAGCTCTTATTTTAGCAAAATTAGTTCTTCCATATATATGAGTAACCCATCCCTAATATAGACATTCTATGATGCACATTTGAAAAGTACTGTCCATGTTTTCCCTCTGCATGAGTTCTGCAGCACACTCTAGCTACATCATTGATTCTGTGACTAATTCCTCTTATCTGAGTTCAAATGCTTCCCACCATATCCACTACTCCATTTTCATTGATTTTTCACAAGTATAGACATTTTGAAAATGTACAACTTTCTCTTCTCTGTGTATTAAACTCTCTTGAAAACAAATTATGTCCTTCCATTCATAAATCTTGCCCTGGTAAGTCTCAATGGAGACCTAGGCAATTATATTTTGTGTATGTGTGTTCAAATACTATTATCTTTGCTCTCTCCCACTCAGAGTAATTTCTTTACTTTGAATTTCTCACATCTTATGTTTGGTTTCCTTTGTCAGTTACTTTTTAAAATTCGGACTCATGATGCTCTCAATCTCTCAACTATACTGAAGTACTGAAAGTTAATCTTTGAGTCCTTTTAATGTTTTCTCTAGCAGAAGCCACAATTTCAATTACAACAGATGAAACTAGTATCAAATTTGGGATAAAAGAGATATGGAATATATCACTACATATGCCTGCAATAGTTCTTATAGTTTCCGGTCCTTATTGAAGTGTCAGATGGATTATATATCCTCATTAGCACCCCTGCCAACCCCATTTATAAATATCCATGGAAATTCTCCTATTTTTGCAGTTTGTAGATCCTGGAGATAAGAAGGAGGGAGTTGTTTAATAAACACAATTTCTGACTCCCTCTCCATCCTTTAGGCTGAGATAACTTAGTTTACCAGGCACTGAGGGCACAGTGTTTAGTCAAAGTATTTACTTCAAGTTGTCAGAAGCAAGAGGCTAAGGAAGAGATTAAATTTATTACACAAAGACATGTATTTACATAATCCAACTAGAAATTTCTTGAAAGCAGACACATGCTGTTAAAAACAATCACCACCACACACACAAAAAAAAAACAAAACACAAAACCTTGAGCAGAGGGTTTTGTTCTTCTAGTAGGTGCTGCAGCAGTTTCTCAGAGTGAATGGACTCCAGGGCACATCTGTAGCCAGGCAGCTGAGATATGTTATCATGGGCAAGTTAATGGTCTGGAAGCCATAATTCACATCTTCAAAGGTATGAAGGAATAACCAGGCCTTGTGCTTACAGTAAGTGCATATCATGAAGCCTGGAAATCAAGTAAGCAAGATACTGACACTAATAATAACAAATAAGAGCAAGTTTAATCCTAAAGTAAAAATGATTCTCCTTTGGCATCTGGCAATTGTCATATATGCTTTCTGCCTACTTGTAGATGACTCAGGATCTGGAAAAAGCCCTCCCCTAGCTGTGGACCAAAGCGCTGTCACCCAGGCACATTGTGATTAGAACTAAGGTGGGGGCAGAAATTCTGCATACAACCACTCCTTGTCATCAAGGGATACGTGTCACTCATAGATGGAATAAAATAGCACACATGTAAAACGTAAGTGCTGCTAAGGACTGCCTCTGAGAAAGTTCAAAGAAGAGAGTTATGAAGATGGTCTGACATAAATATACAACTATAATGATAATATTTACTGTGTTGTAATAATAATTATTATAATTACTGTATAATCCATATATTAACAGATTATTTAAGTGCCGAAAATCACTTAATCCTCATGCGACACCTGGGAGGCAGATACTATCATTACCTTCACTTCCAGATTAGGAAAGCAGGTTAGACAAGGTCACATAATTAGGCAGGTAGTAAGGTTTGTCACAGACTATGATCCAGAATAGTCAAATCCTCCACCTAACCCCTCATAGAGACCCTCAGTAAGACCTGAAGAGCAGAAAGGACTGGCAGGCAAAGGGGAGAATAGTAAGCTGAGGGAAAACACTGTC